>JASAMX010018789.1:0-40858 GCA_030248175.1 Microlaimidae sp. YZB2_3 | reverse complement strand
CTCAAAGATAATTTTTACTGGAATTTCTATTTATACCTAGCACTTTTACTGGTATTCATAAAATTTTGGAACGGGTTTATACGAACTGGGTCTGTAACTTTTGGCAAGAAAACTCTGGACTGGGTGGTATACCTTTTAGACTGTACCCAGTATTTAATATCGTTAATTTTCGGCACATATTAATTGATTTTTTAAGCAAATTTTGTTAGAAAACTTTTTCCAACTTAAATACAAACAGTTCGTACCAATTTCTTGTTAAAAAATTTAAGTTTGGTGTCTTTTGGGCTGTATAAAAATATTAAACTCGCTAAAAAAGTGGACTGACTCCGCAGGGTTTTCCTACCAAAACAAGCGGACCCAGTTCGTATAAACCCTACCCGAAATTTATGAATACCAGTGTAGTTTCGGCAATAAATTTAAAAATGCTAAAATAAAAACAAGAAATCAACTTGAATTTTTTTTATTGAAAAAAAATGTATTAACATCACTAAATTTTGAAACAGTTTCAATCACATATAAAAATAAAAGTAAGAATATAATATAATCCAAACAAATGTCCAGTTGTACGATTTATTTTCATAGAAAAACTCACACATGAGCGAATTTAATAGTAAATATTACCGATTCCTGCTATTTTTTTGTACGCGGCGATTTTGTAAACATGTCGGAAAAACGAATTTGGAGTACAAAATATCGCTGTGCGAGAAAATTTTTGGTGTGTGCACAGAAAGTAGCTTGCGCCAAAAAGTAAGACGTGCATCATTTTTTTTTTAAATTTAGTTAAAAAATTTACTGTACACATAGCCGAAACTTCTCTTGGGTTATATATTTTTGATATAAACAATGATATTATAATAACTCTAATATTTATTGTATACGTCTCATGAATGGACTTCTAATGTCAAACCCTAATCTTGTAAATAAAATCTACAAAATGATTTTTAATGCTCAAAAAGTATTCAAATTCTTAGAATAATGACTCATGATTAAAATAAAGAATCTTATTAAAATAGAGTTTTAATAAAATCTTAAAATATAAATAATAAATATCCTCCAAAATTGAAGCGATTACATTAGCTCTTTAAATAAAATTTTATATATTTATCACTTTTTAAAATTGTAAAAATATGCTTTCAAATTTGTATTCTTAGGGGTCCTTACCCCGGTTCGCCCCGGTTGATTTGACAGCTAAATTGCTGGGGCCGGGGCCGGGGTAGAGAAAATTGCGTTTGCCGGGGCCGGGGCCGGGGCCGGGGCCGGGGCCGGGGCCGAAACCGGAGCCCCGGTCGATTTGACAGCTAAATTGCTGGGGCCGGGGCCGGGGCCGGGGCCGGGGCCGGGCCCGGAGCCCCGGTCGATCACTACTCGTGATGATTAACCATTTATTTTTTAAAAAACACGCCCACAATAAAATTTATATAATCATTTAATTGCTTTTTATTAGTTTATTTACTTTTTGGTATGACTTTAGTTATAGTCACGTTTTACTGATTAGAAAAATTAACAAAGCACTGCAATATTTGTATTTTGCAATATTTTTATTGAAATTTCGCTACCTCTATAATCAATCTTAAAAGTATGGTCATTTTTTTGTACCAACGTATAATACCGTGTCATCGTTGAGTCAAGTACAAAGCATTTAAGATATTGAGTCTTGTACACATTTATCATTTGTAAAATCTAATTAGTCACACATCAGGATTTGTTTGTTGTACTAGTGTTGTAAAAAATTACTTTTACTTTTACTTAAACTAATAAAAGTAACAGATTTGGATTACTTTTACATTTATTTTTACTCGACTTTTAAATTTCATTTATTTGTCTATTATTTTCACTTATTTGTTCACTTACTCGAATCTATTTGTCACGGCAATTGTTCAGGTTTATGAGTTCTGTGTAGACTGATAGCATGTATGGTCGAATTGGTATAAGATGTTGATTTTATATACCATGCTCGTTCATTTAACTTTTTAATAAATAAATATAAAATTTTAAGAATTTAATTTAGTTTCTTTTATAAAAACACGGTTTGTTTTGATATTTTGTATTTTAAAACTAATAATTTTACTTTCCGTGGTATCAACAAAGTTACCTCTTTCCATTTGGTTTTTTATGGTTTTTTTTTCAAAAACTTAAGATATATTGGAATTAATACAGAATCCAATATGAGTTAATAGCTGTAAGGCGATTGTAAAGTTTCTAGTCAATGTAAGGCGGTTCTTTTTAAAGCATATAAAATGATATAAGATTTGTTACTTATTTTTAATGTTATAAGGGCGTAAAAACGGAAGGCATGTATTCGATTTTTTTGTTTTAAAAATATATAATGAAATCTTTTTTGAATGAAATTAAAATGAAATTAAATGAAATAATATTTTTTTCAAAATATTGTTGAGAATATTTTAATAAAAAAATACATAAAATGATGCATAGTGGACTGATTTCTAATCGAACAATACTTTTTTGGTATTAGCTGTTTCGCCGAAACCAGGATTAAGTTTTACCGACGTTTTTTTACACTTCGTATGGTTTTGGATAAATATTGCCGGTTTTTGGTACCGCAAACGCAATAACTCAATATATACTGCACCAATCTGAACAATCAATGTACCAAAACAAAATAAAAAGTTGCGAATTTTTTAAGTGTATCATTTGTAACTTAAATTATAATACTTATTAATCAATTTTTCAAAATCACCAAAAACACCATTTTGAGTTTCAGAAGGTGATATATCCTGACCCCCTAAAGATATTTTAACCAAAAAAACTGTGATCTATTAGGGACAGAGATAAGGTTTTCACAAAGAATCATTAAAATTGATGACAAAAATTTTTACTTTGTACCGAATGTTTAAATATTTTTGTCCAGTTAGGCAAAACCAACACAAAAAACAAACAAAAAGTTAGATAATTATGGCACAAAAAATTATTGTTGTTAAAGTGTGAACGTGCTTTTCAAAATAATGCACATGTAAAAATGCACAAAAATAATTAAATAATTAATAAAAATAATATATTTAAAAAGACTTGGGTGTTCAAAAAAAGTTTAAAATAATACTTATCAAAGTTGAAAAATCTAGATGAGGATCGAATTTTGGACACCCCGGTCCGACCTTTGAAAAAAGTTTTCAGTCCTGCCTGTCCGCAACTTTTTTTTGGTCGGCTTTCTCCCCGGGCTCTTATTTTACATTTTTTTTTACATTTTTTCTATAAAAAACTGTCCCATGCGATTCTAGGACATGAGGGTACTGGACACGAGGGTACTGAGCTAAGAAAAAATACGTTTGCCACAAATATTAAATTTTTTAAACTGAATGAACTGAACTAAATTTTAATCGTTTGAATGCGTAAACAATTAAACGTTACATAAGTCGTTCGTTCGTTAATTATAAATATTAAATAACATTTTTGCTTGCTTAAATATAATGTATTTTAATAATAAAAAAACTTCGTAAATTGTTTAAGAAACAACATACTAAACTCAAATGCTACCAGGAAGTGACATTACTTAAACACTGAATGTTGTTGGATTAATGCCAGCGGTTTATTTCAAATTCATTTCCAAATACTTGAAATGCTTACAATGAAAAAATTAAAATAAAAATATACCAATTTATATCTGAAAACGTCATTTATTGTGCAGAATTATATTACAATATCATGAAAAAATTACGTAATGTCATAATACATGTTTTTTACCTATGTTGTTTATACTAATATATTCATATAGAATAAATATTAGAGATTCTGTATAAGATTTTGGCACATCTTATGTAAATTACAAAATGAACTGACTCAGGTCGTAACGTGTAAATTAAAACAAAATTCAAAACATTCAATGTCACTCCATCTGTACTTTTTATTGACTTCAGGCCGCTTAATAAACTTAATTCAAAATACAATGGGCATTTTCGCTTTTGTTCTTTTTTATTTTTTTATAATTATTCTGCGCGGCGGCTGTCGCGACCGCTCTGTCGCTTCTACAGTGCCGTTGAGTTTAGTTGAACGAAATTTTTAAAGGTCATTTTACACACAATTAATACAATGGCATGGCTTTTTAATAAAAACAATATTAATGTTTGAAACTTACTCCAAAGCTCTGGGGCTTCAAAACCCTGCCTTTGCAAAAAAACTAAAAAAATATTATTAAGCAATCATGAGTGGAATGAGAACGCCAAGAAATTATTTGATTACTGTTTTTTCTAAAACATACACTCGTATAAAAATACAACGCGAATTGCACAGTTTTTGCTGTCATTTCTTTATTTAGACTTTTTCATCGACTTTTGATTAAAATAATTGAGTTTTTTTGATAAACTCTTTGAAAATTCCACAAAAACAGATTTCAGTGATAGAAATTTAAAAAATATTTTCTTGATTTATTTCAGTCCACTTTAGTTTAGGAAATTCGCTTGAACACCTGTTGATCAATTAAAACACGACAAATAAAATGTGTTTTTAAAACCCAAAAACATACAATTGTTTCAAAGCAGAAATTTTTCATGTATGATAATTTTTTGCAATTACATTTAAGTATAGAGTCGTGAGTAAAATAATCCAACAACGGATCTTTGGAAGTCTTCAAAACCCTTAAGGTACTTTACAAACTGCTAATACTTTGATATAAACTACAGTGATAAAATTATTTAAGTAAAATGTTTTCCTAAGATTGTATGTAGAACCTTCTAGAACATTCTGGAAAGTGAGGTCATATTACCTAATGCTCATTGGCTAAGAACTTTCTAGAAACTTCTGGAAGCATGCTTTGCTGGTATATAAATGGGGCCTGTTAGCTCCTGATTATTATTGTGTATATTTGCCTTTCTTTGTGCTTTGTCATTACTGCTCTGGCTATACTATACTGCTGCTTTGCCTTGTGCTACTTTGCTACTGCTGCTGTTTATCTGTTCCTGTTAGCAAATAAACTACTGTTTTGGAATCCTTTTGTGTACATCGCCACTGAAAACACAACAAGGATTTACTGGCGTGACGAGCAAGATCTTCCATTGTATTTGCTACTGTTGCTGCTACCTTCCTGGTCTGACACCCAGATTACCCAGAATACCTGCTTATTTTCTGGTGTAATTACAGTCACTTGCAAAAATGTCCGAAACAAATGAACTGATCAAGCTGCTTCAAGAGCAAATGGAGATCCAGAGAAAAGAAGCAGAAAGGAGAGAATCACTTCTTATGGATGAACTCAAACAGTCCAGGATTGAAACCAAGCAACTGATGGAAACACTCTCAGTTAAGGGTATTTCTGGTTTAGCAGTAGGGGCCTCTCCAACTGCTGCCGCCATCCCTAGCTTCCCTGGGTTTGATTCTACTGCTGAACTGTGGACTGATTATTGGGCTCGGTTCCAGACTTTCACTGGGGCAAACTCTATCCCAGCTGAAAAACGAGCTCAAGTGTTTCTGACAAACCAATCAGCCACTACCTACAAGCTTCTTGCAAATCTGGCATCTCAACAGACGCCTCCTAAGGACATCAATGAACTCACAATGGAAGAAATTGTAGAATTTATGAAGGACCAGTTTGACCCTAAACGCTTCATTGTTCGAGAGCGTTTTAAGTTTTGGTCAAACACCAAAAGGAAACCAGGAGAAACCATTCAGGAATTAGCAGCCAGAATTCGTCAGGATGCTGCTACCTGCGATTTTGCTTCTATCAAGGACCCACAAGATGAAGCCTTGCGAACCCGTTTCATCTGCTCAGTGGGAAATGAGGCTGTTCTAAAAGCTCTCTTCAAGATTAAGGATGATGAGCTCAATTTCACCAGAGCCATAGAACTGGCCATTGAAACAGAAGATGCTGCCAAGGTGGCCAAGGAGACTGTCTATGGTTCCAAGGCTGAACCTGTCAAGAAAATCCTGTCTGGAAAACTGCACATGAAGACTGCTACAAACAACATGGCTGGAATCAAGCAACCAGCTGTGAGCCAGCACTTGGGACCTACTAAACAGGTTTCCTGTTTTCGCTGTGGAAAGGCCAATCACAAGGCTGATACCTGCCGCTTCAAAACTGCTACCTGCAATTATTGCAAGAAACAGGGGCATATTGAAGCTGTCTGTCTTTCTAAGCAGAATGCACAGAACAAATCTGGAGTCGCCAAATCTGCACACAGAGTCAAGTCTGTGCACAAAATGGTCCATTCTATTCCTCAGCTACATTGCGACTTCCAGTTGAATAATCAACCTGTGAAGATGGAAATGGACACTGGGGCAGGAGAAAATTTCATCTCTGTTGACACATGGAAGAAGTTGGGAAAGCCAGAGCTGAAACCAGTACAAAACGAACTCTATGAATCTGCCTCAAAGCATTACATGCCAGTTCTTGGAACCTGTGTCCTGGACACAAGTGTTGGCACACACACCAACACTCTGCCACTTCCCTACGTTGTTTGCCGAGTACCAAAGCTGAACCTACTGGGAAGAACTGCTATTTACCAACTGGGAATATCCATTGATGGAATGCTGGAATCTTTATACAATGGATCCAGTACTACTACTGTCCATGCGATCAAGCAGGATTATACTGCAGACAGGTCACTGCAAGAGGCCTGCAAGCAGTTATGCAAGGAATTTCCAGATGTCTTCAAACCAGAATTGGGTTGCCTGAAGGATTTTGAGTTGGAGGTCAAATTTAAACCCGATGCTAAACCTGTCTTTTGCAAGGCAAGACCAGTGCCTTTTGCAATTCAGGAGGACCTCAATCATGCCTATGATGAAGGAATTGCCAAAGGTGTGTGGAAGCCCACACAGTTCAATGATAGTGGCACTCCAGTGGTCTCAGTTCGCAAAGCTCAATTAACGAAAGAGCAACGCCCAAAGATCAGAGTCTGTGGAGACTACTCAGCCACAGTGAATCCTCAACTGGAGGTCCATCGTCAACCAATTCCTCTCCCAGAGGATTTGATGCGCAAACTGGGAGGAGGTTACTGCTTCACCAAAATTGATCTGGCGGATGCCTATAACCAGATTCGACTTGGTCCTGTGAGCCAGAAGAAGCTTGCCTTAAGCACTCACCGAGGGGTGCTGCTTCAATTACGATTACCCTTTGGCATTAGTTCTGCTCCAGCTTATTTCCAGGAAATAATGGAGCAAATGTGCTGCGATCTTCCAGGTGTGGTTGTCTACTTTGATGACATACTTGTAGGTGGAAAAACACCACAAGAACATTTGGAAAACCTTCGGAGATTACTACAGCGCTTGGATGAAAAAGGGCTGAGATGCCGCTTAGAAAAATGCATTTTTGCACAGCCATCAGTGGAATACTTGGGCCATATCCTCTCAAATCACGGCATTGCCAAGGGATCCAAAGTGGAGGCAGTACTCAAGATGCCTCCTCCCACTGATGTTGCCAGTCTCCGATCTTTCCTGGGCTCAGTGCAATTCTATGCCAAATTCCTGCCCAACCTCGCTACAGTCACTGAGCCACTTCACATGCTTACAAGAAAAGGCGTACAATGGCGCTGGGAAGCAAAGCAACAAGCTGCTTTTGTAAAATTGAAGGATCTTCTATGCAGTGAGAACCTGCTTGCTCACTTTGATCCATCCCTGGAACTTGGGATTGCTTGCGATGCGTCAGAAGTTGGGATTGGTGCAGTATTGTTTCACCGCTACCCTGATGGCAGTGAGCGCCCTCTCGCCAATGTATCAAAAACGCTGACAGAAACCCAGCGCCGGTACAGCCAAATACAGAAAGAAGCCCTGGCCATCATTTACGCCTTACAGAAATTTCACCAATTCCTATATGGAAGACGCTTCATTCTGGTTACCGATCACAAACCTCTGCTTGCACTGTTTGGGCCACACAAGGGTACACCTGCTCTGGCTGCTAACAGATTAGCCAGATGGGCCTTGTTCCTGAATCAGTATGAATACTCCATTGAATACCGAAAAACTTCTCACCATGGAAATGCTGATGCTCTAAGTCGTCTGCCAGCTGGACCAGACACCTTCTTTGACAGGGAGGAGGATGGAGTAGATGTTGACACTGTTTGCTCAATCAGGACCATTGGATTACAGCTGAAGCCGACTGACCCTGGAGTCTTGGCTAAAGAAACATCCAAAGATACAGTCCTGTCTACAGTGATGCGGTACACTAGAGAAGGATGGCCAGCTCACTTAGCTTCTGATGAAGGTTCCACGAATACTGACAAAGACACTGATGAGGACACGCCTATCAGTGAGGGCTGCTCTGTGAAGGATTTCAAGAAGATAGCTAGTTACCTAAGCATTGCCAGCGGGTGCCTACTTTATGGGTCTCGGGTAGTAATCCCTGTGTCATTGCAACGACAAGTCTTGGAGCTGCTTCATTTGGGACATTTTGGCATGCAGCGTATGAAGCAGCTTGCACGCACTGCAGTCTACTGGCCAAGAATTGATGCTGACATCATGGAAGCATGTCGTCTATGCACCTCTTGTGCAGAACATCAAAACAAGCCATCAAAACCTGCAGTTCACCCCTGGATGCTACCAGAAAAACCGTGGAGCCGACTACACATTGACCATGCTGTTAATTTCATGGGAAACAACTGGCTGGTCATGATTGATGCTTACTCCAAGTATCCCTGCATACATGCGACAAGTTCAACTTCTACAAAAGCTACTACCAACCTGCTGGAAGAGGACTTTGCTCATTTTGGTTACCCTCATACCATTGTCTCAGACAATGCTACTACCTTCACATCTGAAGAGTTCCAGCAGTGGTGCAGGGAACGAGGAATTGTACACTTAACAGGTGCGCCATATCACCCTGCTACAAATGGAGCTGCTGAACGCCTAGTTCAATCTTTCAAGCAGGCTCTAAAGAAATCATCTTTGGCACCAAGGATGGCACTGCAAGAATTCTTGCAACATTACAGGCGCACACCTTTGCCTACTGGATTTTCACCCAGTGAATTGCTAAATGGACGTCAAATCCGCTGCAAGATTGATGTCCTACTGCCTTCACCTCCACACTTGGCTCAAGGAAAGCAAGCCCAGTTGGCCACAAAGTTCCAAATGAAGGAAAATTCTTCAGCGCAGATTGCTAAGATGTGGTCCTATTCTGTAGGAACACCTTGCTATGCCTTGTACTGTGGTCCAAAACGTGACAAGGATCCACGTTGGGTACCTGCAGTGGTCACGAAAGTTTTTGGATCAAGAAGCGTTAATGTCAAGGTTTGCCCCCGTGGTCCAACTTGGCGCAGACACCTGGAACAACTCCGACCTCGCTATGGAGTTCATGAAGATGAGGATCCTGGAGAAGCCCCTTTGCAAAAGAATAAAACTGCATACACTTCAATTCCAGAGCTAAGAGACTTGGAGTATAATGAACTGCCAGCAGCTAACGAAAAGAGGAATCCACGCCTACCAACTGGAGATGAATATGGGATTCACAACCCTCGCCGCTCCAAACGAAATCAGACGCAGAAGACTAAGACTTGCTGTAATTAGACTGATCGCCTTCGGTGGGATAACCTCAGGCTGGCAGGGAGGTGTTAAGGTACTTTACAAACTGCTAATACTTTGATATAAACTACAGTGATAAAATTATTTAAGTAAAATGTTTTCCTAAGATTGTATGTAGAACCTTCTAGAACATTCTGGAAAGTGAGGTCATATTACCTAATGCTCATTGGCTAAGAACTTTCTAGAAACTTCTGGAAGCATGCTTTGCTGGTATATAAATGGGGCCTGTTAGCTCCTGATTATTGTTGTGTATATTTGCCTTTCTTTGTGCTTTGTCATTACTGCTCTGGCTATACTATACTGCTGCTTTGCCTTGTGCTACTTTGCTACTGCTGCTGTTTATCTGTTCCTGTTAGCAAATAAACTACTGTTTTGGAATCCTTTTGTGTACATCGCCACTGAAAACACAACAAAAAATAACCACAAAAATGTTTTGATAGCACAATCAAAGCATTACAGCAGCCTTAATGTTTATTATTTTTCCAGTTGTATCATAGCTTCTCAGCATTTTTAAAGCTAGTTATTATTTTTTAAAAAATGCACGAAAATGTAGACAAATAACACAAAAATATTTTAATGTTATGAAATTATTATTTTTCTTTTATGTTTTCTCAATAGATTTTTTATAATCCCACCTTTTAAAATGATTTTTAAGTAAATCAATCTATTGTTATGCAATAAGTTTATCCCGCTTTATGCGGAAAAGTTATGTTTTTTGCTCGTCAGTACCCTCGTCTTCAGTACCCTCGTGTCCCCCCTTGCATAATAAATTGATTTTGCTGTGAGGTTGTGGTGAACGCAATTTTTTTAAGCCCAGTACCTTCGTGTCCAGTACCCTCGTGTCCAGTACCATCGTGTCCAGTACCCTCGTGTCCAGTACCCTCGTGTCCAGTACCCTCGTGTCCAGTTCCCGTCCCATGCACATGATTTGTAAAGACGATAATTATTACAAATTATTTCATCGTATAATTTTTTCCGTATATTCAAACATTTAAAATGAAGATTTATAAAAGTTTGTAAAATTTTTAAGGCTTTGAAGTAAACTTGAAATGGACTTACCAATAAATCGAAAGACAAACTAAACCATCTACAGAATTAAGAATAAAAACAATTTCTTGGTGATGGCGGGAGTGAGATGCTTTTTGACTTTCCTAATAAAAATCGACAGATACACTTGTTAGCAGAGTTTTGTTTACCACATTTCAGTAACATTGAAGCAAAGGCTTATTAGAATGCTGAAAGCATTCGTGATATTTGGCGCAATATTTTCAGTTCGAAAGAGTTTATCAGCACGGAAAGCTGTTAAGTATTTTTCAAGATATTGTTAGTTTTACTTTTATAACGGTTTTGCGAAACTGTATTACAACATTGTTCAAATTTTATTGTCTTTCATGTATTCGGAGCCGTAAAGTGTTTGTCTCCGATTTTTTTTTATTTTTCGTAAGCTCTTTTAAATTTAAAAAAAATTTCAACGTTTTCTGTTGATCTTTTAAATTTTTCAAAATGAAAATAACCTTTCAAAAATAACCACAAACGGTTTTTTAAACTTTCAACGTTGAAAAGTAAAAATAAAATAAAAACCAAATGTGCTTTTGTACGAAAACAATATATTACGACAGATACTTTGTTAAAACTTACAGTTGAAATGTTAAAATAAAACTAAAATTGTTTAGATTTATACGTTTTATACGGTACCAAATGCTTGCGTATCCTAGGTAAATAATTTTTTAAAAAAATAACCTAAAATTCTTGTTTTGACAATTGATCATAAATCGTTATAGATATTTACGTCAGGATTTTAAGCACCTTCAAAATGTCATATAGTATTCGTGATCACGTCATATATGTTTTGCTCTGTGGGAATGGCTATAGGAGGAGGAGCGACAAAACAAGCTATAAAATTCAAGTACAAATATGGCTAAAAGAATGTCGCGCGGGCCGGTTATTAGAAAAGCCACCGGCGGGTTATTAGATACAAATGCGGGCGTCCCTTTTTCTGCGCGGCGTCCTTTAATGCGCACGGGATTACTTCCATTTAAAACAATGAATTTTGACCAGCGTGTTTAAGTAAAAATTTGAACACCTTATAAAATTTTTGAATTTAGCAACAATGTATCAATGTTTAACTAAAATTAAAAATCCTATACATTTTGAATATAACTTCTATAGTTTTCGTATAAAATTCACCATTTTGTTAGCGATTTGTGGTAAGTAAGAATTTTAATCATTTAAAAAAAGATTAGAAAACTATTTTATTTTGAAATTGAATTTTAAAATAAATATTTTTAAATCCTTCAGATCGTTTAGACATAATTCGTCCTTTTTTAAGAATTTCAATATAAAAATGTATATTTCTTAGTTTTTAATACACTTCCCCGCTTTGGTGTTAGCAAATATGCGAAAGTTCATATGGTTCATTTAATCTACCTTTGTTAAATTAAAGTGCAAAATGAAAGCTATTAGTGTACATAGCAACAAGTGGGAACATTGTGGTGTTGCAGTAAGTGCTCTTGTTACTCGGGACATCTTTTTCTTTGTTAATGAAAAAATATTAATTTATTTTCTGGCCGTTGGTGTATTTGTTAGGCCATACCTAATTGCCGCAGAAAAATTATCTGCCATTGTATGCGACACAAAAAATTCAGATGATTGTTGTCTATGTTTTTAAAATCTTAAACAATACAAAATATTTAAAATTTATTATATAAATAATAGAATTAGTTTCATACAGTTTCAGTTTCTAATGGCTTTCTCTTATGTCTGTATAATTCTTCCACTTTTGTCCTAGCTTTCAATTTTTTCGCCTTATTATAATAAATTATGCTTTAGACATTTGTTGTCAATATCTGTGAACTCTCGCCACGAAAATGTTTTTCGAGTGAAATAAGTTTGGTTAACACCCGGGAAACTTTTAAAAAGTTTTGGTCTGTGAAAAATAGGATAGGTTAGCAAACGAAAATAGAGTTTTCTTAATTTTTATTGATCCAATCGAAAAAATAATATTTTTCTGGTGGCAACTTCTTTTTGGATGTAAGAAATATCTAGCTCAAGTAGTTTAGACGTTGTAAAATAAACGGTTTATTAAAAACTGCAAGTTCTTCGGAGTATATGTAACTGAACGAAGTAGAGTCAACAACATACATAAATGAGCCGAATTACTTCTTTCTTATTTTTATTTAATCCAGTATCTCAATTGTATGTGTTTTTATGGTTGCTCTTTTTGTTGCGTTGTCCAGTGTTTCTTGTAATGTTAATTGTTTTGAATTCAAAAATTCATTTGAACTTGTACCAATGATTTTTTTATTCATACTATTACTGTAGGTGATTTTTTAATTCAGCTATTTTTTGTTTTACAAAAAGCATGCTATAACTTTAATCAAACAAATTGCTAAAACCAATAATCTAGTGTCTATGGAGAGTCACGACGGTTAATTCAATGTACACAAAGGTCTCAGGAAGATTTAAAATAATTTGCATATAATGTTGGTTAAAAAAACAAAACACAATCTTAGTACACGAAAATAACATAAACATAGAGTAATTCTAGCAAAAAACAGCTGGTTGTGCATTTTTCCCTCATTTTTTCGGTCTCATACGAATTATTTTCAATTCTTCTCGAGACCTTTGTGTACATTGAATTAACCGTCGTGATTCTCATAGTAGATTTTTATGTTGACAAAATTATTTTAGAACTTTTTTAATCAATATATCAATCATAGAATTTATAAAGCTTTGACTTCCAAAAATTAAATAAAACGCCTAGTTTGATACTTTTCATAAATTAGGGAACGGGACACGAGGGTACTGGACACGAGGGTACTGGACACGAGGGTACTGGACACGAGGGTACTGGACACGAAGGTACTGGGCTTAAAAAAATTGCGTTCACCACAACCTGGCAGCAAAATCGATTCATTATGCAAGAGGGACACGAGGGTACTGGACACGAGGGTACTGACGAGCCAAAAACATAACTTTTCCCTATACATAAATCGGGATAAACTTATTGCATAACAATATTTTGTTTTACTTAAAAATCATAGTTTGTTTGACGGATTTATAAAAGGTGTAAGATTATAAAAATAAAATTTTTGAGTAGACCTAAAACAAAAATAATAATTTTATAACATTAAAACATTTTCGTGTAATTCGTCCACATTTTTTGCATGTTTTTATATAATAACTAGCTTTTAAAATGCTGAGATTTTATGAGACGATTCTAAAGTTAATAAACATTAAGGTAGTTCTTATGCTTTGATTGTCCTGTCAAAAAATTTTTGTGGTTATTTTTCGTGGAGTGTAGAAAAAATGAATAAATAATTTAGCTATTAATATCCTTTCAAAAACATTTTAGTAAAATATTTTCCGAAAAACAATTGCTTGCCTTTTTTAACAGTAAATTATCCGGTATTTTTTAAAAGTACACTATTTTTGAAATATTATGATAAAGTTTAGCTTAATTTTTGGGTTTTGCTTAGGCTTAGGGAAATAAAATTTACCGTGCAATGGATTTTAAAGACTACCAAAGATCCGTTGTTTGAATATTTTCTTCACGACTCTATACTTAGATTGATATGCATAAAATATCATACATGAAAAATCTTACAATTGTATGTTTTTTATTAAAAGCACATTTTGTTTGCCTTGTCTTAAATGATCAACATGTGTTCAAGTGAATTCCTTAAGCTAGAGTGAATTAAAAAAGGCAAGAAGTTATTATTTACATTTTTACTGCTACAATCTATTTTTGCAGAAGTTATTTTTTCAAAGATTTTATCAAAAAAACTCAATTATTTTAATCAAGAATCGATGAAAAAAGTCTAAACATAAAAATGACAGCAAAAAAACTGCAATTCGTTTTGTATTTTTGTACGAGTATATGTTTAAGAAAAAACAGTAATTAAATAACTTTTTGGCGTTCTCATTCCACTTATGATTGTTTAATATTAATTCTTTGGTTTTTTTAAAGGCAGGGTTTCGAAGTTCCAGAGATTCGGAGATAGCTTCAAACATTATCATTGTTTTTATTAAAAAGCGATGGTATAAACTGTGTGTAAAATAACTTTTAAAAATATCGTGTTTTAGTATGATGTTTTTTAAACTATTTACGTAGTTTTTTATTATTAACTTTTATTATATTTAATTAAGAAAAAAAATTATTTATAATTAAAAACCAAGCAATTTTATGTAACGTTTAATTGTCTACACTTTCAAACGATTAAAATTTAATTCAGCTCAGCTCAGCTCATTTAATTTAAAAAATTTACATATTTGTGGCAAACGTATTTTTTCTTAGCTCAGTACCCTCGTGTCCAGTACCCTCGTGTCCTAGAATCAAAATTTATGCTAAATAACATTGCTATATAAAAATTTACTAAAATTTCTTAACAGCTATAATACGTGCAAAGTGATTTAAATTGTTTTTCATATTTACCAATATGATTACCACAAGACCAACCATAGACAGCGAATAATTTTAAAAAAAACTGGTGGGTATTTGCATATTTATATATATATTTATATTTTTTAAACGTTTGAAATATATACAATACATCGGAGCGATGACGATGACACACGCTTACATTCACAGATCCAAGGATAATGTACCAATGTAATAAAATGTACCTGGGGTGTCTAAGGATTTTGCTCAGGGTATAGTGGATTAATTGTGCAAGCGTTTTAGGGTACCAGTCGCTTATTTTCCAAAGGAGTCGCGAATCCTAATGAGACAGAAGTGGCTGGTGGGCTGACTTTTTGACTTAATGTATTTCTTTTATCTTATTACTAGTCTTTTGTTTCTTGGTGCATACAAAAGTGTGATTTGTCTATTGCTTATGTATGTTCCAGTCGTAGACGAAATAAAAACACAATACAATACAATATATATTGATTTGAAAAATCCTTTAATTTTTTTGCTTTTTCTTTTTTTTAATTTACAAAATATGCGCTTAAAGAAAGCGGCTACTTTCTACTTTAATTTCATATCTTGATTGTTTACTTTCTTTTCTTTTGAATTTGGTATCTTATTGGTGCATGATTTGTTTAGACATTGTGTTTTCCGTAGAAAAACCTTTCTATTCTATTTAAAACAGAAGTGTAGGAAAAAAAAGTTGGAAAAACTTAATCCCAATTTCGTGGAGACATTTAAATCTCAAAATTATCGTGCGGGCAGAAAACAGTACACTATGTATTATTTTTATTATTTTCTTATTAAAAATTATATAATAAAACATTCTTAACAGCTTTTATTAAACAGATAAATTCTCACAAAGTTATAAAAACAAAAAAAATGAAATCACTTTAAAAACAAAAAGTTCGAAGCCCTTCCGCTTTTATCATCTAACTTCGAAAATAGTTAATAAATTTTAGCATTCTTATATGCATTAAAAAGCAACTTTAAGGTTATTCAAAATATATTCGATTTATTGGTAATTCGAATTATAACTTGAGTTTTTGATAAAAAACAAAATCAAATGCAAAATGATAAATTTGAAATAAGCGCTCAAAGTAAAATTATTAGTTTTTAAATATTGGCTTAATAAAATTTAAAAAAATTGAATTTGCTCCATATAATGCATAAAATGCACGTAAACTTCACTTAATAGTAACCCAACTAATAAAATGCAAGTAAACTTAACTTATTAATAACCCAACTAAGCCCGTAACTCGCTCAGACGCCATAAAACTTGCTTATAAAACCGTACAGTTTGCTTAACAAGTAACTTCCGTCGCTCCGTTTTTTTTTGCGAAAAAAATCGAGCTTTTTTGTACGAAAAACGCAATATCTCGACAAATACTGGACCAATTTTAACAATCAAGATATCAAATTAAAGTAGAAAGTGACCGATTTTTTTGAGTGTATATTTTGTAACTTAAATTTTTATACCTATTTCAAATACAGAATTAGCAAAAAAAACGCGATTTTTGGGAGGTAATATCTCCTGAACTACTGAAGATATTTTCATAAAAAAAAATTTGTGGGCTATTGGGAGAAGAAGTAAGGTTTCTACGAAAAATCATCAGAATTGAAGACAAAACGTTTCACTCGGTATCGCACCTTTAAATAAACCCGTCTCTGACTAATGAATTCTGACATTTGGATATTTCCAAGACTCGGTCATAATTTTTACAAAATCATAAGTTTCTATATGACATTTTGACAACTTAAAACATTTTGTTTTTTAAATAATTGAAAAACCACTTGATAAAATGTAGCCTATGGCTATGACTTTTAAAATTACTTGGCTGTATGTTAGTAATAATTTGTATTTTTGTATTGTATTTTATTTTGACTAAGCAGGGACACACATAAGCAATAGACACATTGCACTGATTTTGTATGCACCACAAAACAGAAGACTAGTAATATATGAAATACATTAAACCAAAAAGTCAGCCCACCAACCGCTTTTATCCCATTAGGATTCGCGACTCCCATGGAAGATAAGCGATCGGCACCCTAAAACAAATTGGCTGAACTATTTCAAGATTTGCAAAAAATAAATACATACAAACATAATTATTAAGGAATATTATATAAAGAAGTAAAAATGTTATATCACATTATAAAAAGGAATATTTCCAAAAAGCTCATGCAAAAAGTTACAATCACGCATGCGACAATAAAATAGTTTTTTTGTTAAGTTCACACAAATCTGTGTTTAAACTATTCCAAAGTCTAATACTTTGCCTTAAAGCAGAAAAGTTTGAACGACTCAGGGACTTAGTAGGAAGTTCATACTCATAACGATTATTTTGCAGACGTTGAAATCTTCTGAGATTATGGTTTGCAGTGAAATAGAAATAGTCATGTGGCGGAATCCTAAACTCATGGTGATAAGAAAAAATGAGCCTTGTTCGATAACTTGCTGCAGTTAATCCTATTGAAGGAATTCCACTTAGATGTTGTAGGTGTTCATATGAATTGACATAGTTTTTGAAAATCATTTGGAGTTCAGATTTAAGAGCTTTATCTAACAAAAGTCTGTCTTTTTGGAACACTGGGTAATAAACTGCAAGTCCATATGCCATTGGTGGAAAGATTGTACTAAAAAATATTTGATTAAGAATTTTGGAACTAACATTTTTACCTAACAGTTTAGCTAAGCCACCCATAGATTTACGTAATGCCACATTTTTAATTTCCACATGTTTGCTCCAAGACAAACGCTCATCTACAGTCAATCCCAAATGTTTATAATTTTTAACCCTCTCAATTATATGATTGCTGAGCTTTGGATCAACATATAAAAAAGTATTTTGATTTCCCACTGAAAAAATTAATTAATTAATTTTATATTACCTGTGAAGCTGTTTGATTAGTTGTGTACTTAAATCCCAACTGTTTTCTCGTGCATTTTATTTATATTTTATTTTGTTTTAAATAACCGTACTTTAACGAAAAGATATTATCTTATCTTAAAATTAATTCTTTTGGCTTTTTTTTTCATCCCTCGATTATTAACAATTTCAGGAATGCATAAGGGTAGGGAATGTCCGACTGTGTGTTAAACTTTTGTTCAAATTGTAGGTAGATTATTCCACAGTGTAGATTTTTTATCACGTAGAAATAAAAATTTGCGAACGCAAAACTCCTAGATGAAGTTTTTCAACATACTACACTGTCGAAAAATTCAAATTAGTAAAAATATTCGATTTTTTAACATATAAAATCATTTATACGTCCGATGCAACAAAAAACCTAGAACATTTGACAAAATTACGTGGAAAAAAAACCTCTGCTGAGTATTTTACGTTCACGGATTTTTGCAGTTCGAAGCTTGCAAAATGAAAAATTGTAAACGCAAAATGCATACAACAAATTTTTTTACATAATACTCTGGAATAATTCAAATTATTCAAGATATTTGATGTTTTAACATGTAAAATAATTTATACGTTGGATTCAACGAAAGTGGTGAATATTTGACAACGTCACATGAAAAAAAACATCATCACAAAGTTATACGTGTGCAGTTTTTTTGTTTGCAAGAATTGCGGTTCTCATGTAGAATAATCTACAGTATACGTAGAAAAATTGTCACGTAGATTATTCAACAAATTGTAGATTATTCCACAACGCGTTGTGGATTTTTTTACATGATAAAAAATTTACACCGTGGAATAATCTACCTATAATTTGAACAACTGTTTAACACACAGTCGGACATTCTCTACTCTTATGCATTCTTGACAATTTCAATTTATCACGCCAGGATTTTAGGGCCCTCAAAATGTCATATAGTATTCGTGACCACGTCGTATATGTTTTGCTCTGTGTGAATGGTTGTAAGAGGAGCTGTTAGAATCACTCTTAGCCAATAAGTGCTAGGGTAAAAATTAGATCTCCAATAGATGAAAGATCTCCATTTTTTTTCCAAGCCCTAATTGGCTAAAAATGATTCTATAAGGTCATAATTCTGTGAAAGTCTTATTAAGCGTCTGTAATAATTTTGAAACCAAGACAAATTTTTGGTCTAATTACTGGAGTTTGTTAAGTTTTATAGGTATAAAGAGATCATTTTTATTACATAAAATTGAAAAAAAACTACTGTACAAAAATTTTATTTTTATATTTTACTCGGTTTATTATATCGTTTGTCGCTCGCTACTGAAGGGCTCAGAGGTTCTCTAAAAAATGAGGAGGGTTAAAATTTTATTTAAATTAAAAATCTTACCAAATAGGTTGTAACTTGAAACAGTGGTTTGTTTACTTTTTTAATAAAGTCATCACCAAAGTCCATTAAATAAATTAACCGAACGGCAGGCAAAACTTTTGGAACAGAGTCGATTGTTTCATTCTTTTGTTTTTTATAAATGCATTCATAAAGTATTTGACAGTGAAAAAGTTATTTTTAACAATTTCTTTTTTTTATGCCGGGTTTCACCATTAATACAATATTTGCAGTTTTAAGCCTACTTAACCACGAAATATTATGCTGTTGCACCACAAATAATTAGATAATGTAAGTAATATTAATTACCTTTGACTGGATTTTCCCACAAAAATAATATTCTAAATGGTTATAATTTGCCGAAAAACACGACACTTTGCAGGGAAAACTTTACAAAGGAATTTATATGATATTATTAAGTGTTATGTAAAACTTAAACTTTTTTGTTGTTTAAAGGCAAAAATCCTTGATTTACTGATAACATAACAATAAAATACTGATAACATAACAATAATTTTTTTTGTAAACGGTGATATTTACGGGGCAAATTTTTTCTTATTTTTAATGCTTTTAGGTTGATAATGTTGACAAAAGAATGAGGTCGAAGTCGAAATTTTTTTCAGAAACGTCGACAAAATCGCGCTCAATTACGAACCAAAAATCGAGCGAAACTGGAAAGCTAAAAACTTTTTGTCAAACTACAACACTACATGGGTTTGCAAACTTGTACAAAAGTCCCACTAAGGCGGGAAAAGTCTTTTGGATTGCGGTTATTGTTAGCGTGATAAGCGGTCTGTCGATCATGTTATGGCAAATTGTGAGTGTATTTCTAGTGACCCCAGTTGTGACCAGTATTTTCACAGAAAACCAGATTAGTATGAAATTTCCTGACGTTTTGATATGCAGGTAACGTATAAATTTTCCGTTATGACTAACCATTCTGTAGTTTTTTGGCTTTCAAAAATATTCACATATGCTTTGTTTGCAAATTTAGGGCGGAAATTACCTATTACTTTTTTTGAATTAGCCCCGCTTATATAGGATTGGCGAAAGTAAATTGTTTCGATTGTTTTAGTTATTCGCCATTGCGAAAACAGTTTTTATTAACAAAAAACATCAGTGTGGAGTTGGCCAGATACAGTCAATTAGTGGATGGGATATACGACAATCTCTATAACGAGTCGAAGATATCGGATTTAGGGATAATGACGAATCTATTTAATCCAAGCGAAAATATTTAAGATGAAAAAATAATTCTGAAACATGAGAGTAGTATGAACAGAATTATACAACATAAAAGTTAAAAAATAAGTGACTTTATTTTACTTTAATTATTGTTTAAAATATTTACTGACCTAACTAGGACACTCAGATGCTTAAAGGACTTTTTTCTGAAATGGTGGTCTCATTAAGGTCTCTCCGGAAAGTTTTCTTAAGTATGGAAAATCGCGATTTTTGGCACAGGAGATCTCGCGAAATGCAGAAATATTTCCATAAATAATTAATACGGGGGTTGAAAAGGCAGAAATACCGCGATTATAAAGTGCACATTCATTATATTATTGGTAGTAGTTGAAATAATTGATATTAAAAATCAAATTGCAACGAAATTTTTTTAAAACCCTTAAAAATATTCACTACTCAGGATTTGTTAAAAAAATACTTCTAATAAAAAGGAACTGTTAACTTTTTCACGTAAAAAATGGGGGTTATTTTCTTCAAAATTGCGACGAAACGTGGATTTAATTTAATTTGGTGAAATTTAAAGCTCCGAAATCCTATGTTTTTATTGAAATATATGATTTTTAAACCGCCATAATAGCTCTCGTGCTGTTAATTTTTTGTGTGTGGGTATTTTAGATTTAATAAAGGCTGTGGGTTTATCGACCTCTTTTAGATCAGCTCTGCAGATGTGCCGCAGTCGGCTAGAGCCCGTCTCCCACTGTCAAAAGTTTTAAGGTCGAGGGATCGATTCCCGCTGTCAACATATTTTCATTGCCACATTTTTTTAATATTAATATTTATTTTAGATTCATTATAATTTTTTTAATGAATCAAAACAAAAAAAAATATTTGTAAATATTTAAACCGCTTTGTTTCCTACTTTTTGCCGCTTATTCAAATTTTCGTCGTTGGGCTATTTTATAATATTATAATGCTCTATAATTACAATAAATAATAAAATACATTTTATGTAAGCAAAAAATAATTTTTGTTCTGTATTTCAACTGATTTTTTCATTGAACGCTGTGCAAGTGAAAACTGTCCGGAGAGACCTTAAGTGTGATTTCCTTGATTAAGGCCTCAAAACGAACCTCATAAATCACTCATTTCACCTAAAATTACTACATAAATTTAAAAAAAACTGAATAAATACCAACATCCTATGGACCTACCTAGCATAACAAAAATTGGGTCGGCGGTCCCACCACGAAACAAAGTTCCTCTCAAATTAAATGCAATTTTTTGTATTATTTTTAAAAATGGGAATTTTATATACAAATAAAACATCTACACCTGAAAAATTTTAGTTGCCTTTTTATATTTAATTAAGCATCACAAAATGGTTTTTTTCCTGATTAACGGAAAAAGTTTACATATGAGAAACCTTAGCTACGCTTAATATAGCTCTAAGAAATAGTCAAAAATTAACAGAAATTCTTGAAATTGTTTTAATATAGTTGTTCAATCTTCGGTTTCAAAAAAAATTTGGTAAAAATCATTGGTTTCATAACGAATTCTGAATTCGCGGTGGGACCGCGGACCCAAATTTTTGTAATGCTAGGTAGGTCCATAGGTTAGAGACTAGTTCTGAATAAGGGTTTTTTAGTGTAGGAAGAGGGTACAATGTACGGGTGTCATTAGTACTAAAGCTAAGGCCAAAATGCTTTAGTACTAAAGGGTTTTTTGAGCTTAGTACTAAAGCTAAGGCCAAAATGCTTTAGTACTAAAGGGATTTTTGAGCTTAATACTAAAGCTAAGACGCGGCTAAAGTGAAATTAGCTGGCAAAAGTTTGGCAAAAGATATGGGAACGGCAAAACGCTAGCTTTTGCCAAGAAAACGACAAATCACCGAAAAATCTTTAGTGTTTCTGTCAAACCAAAAACATGATTATTTAAGGAAATCAATATCAGTGAAAAGAAGAGGTAATGTGAGGTCCATCCTCTCCTTCTGAACCTCAAAATTTCGGACCCCTTCCTACACAAAAAAGTATTCTCCTCAGAAAATTTTCAAATTTTTTAACTTGACCCACTCCAGAATATTAAATCTGACAGTTCAAAAGTATTTTTTTTTGAAAACCAGACCCACACTGACCCTTTTTTAAACTTTAAAATTTCTTATCCTGGTCTACCGCTCTACATGACCAGCGAGTACTTAAAAAGATGCTCAAGCATACCATATTCCAATCTTGACGTTTTAAACAGAGAAGAAAAACTAGAAAAATATTTATTTTAGCTTTCGAGAGGCATGAATAAACGGATGTAAATTTATTTAGTCAGTGCACTTAAATTTAAAATACGCAATGTTTTATATATTTTGCTTTAGGTTCATAAATAAATGAACAAAATAAAGTTTACAAAACACAATTATAGTTTGCATTTAATCAAGAGAAATTAGCAAAGCGCATAAAACATATATAGTTACACATATAAAAAAGTTATAAAAAGCAGCTAAAAACAAAAAAAAATTGGTTTAAACTATAGCAATTTTAATGAAGTTAAACAGACAAAAATGCAATAAGTAAGTTATTTAAACAATAATGTTAATTAAAATGATTAAAACGATTTTTGTTTTAAAGGTTTTGTGAGAATGAGGTTTTACTTTTGTTGCGTTTGTTATTTTTTTTGAACATAGAAAATACTGATTTTTTTTCTTTTTTAGAAAATTTTTAGAGTTTTTGAGTGCTTATCAGTAAATTATTTTTACTATTTCATATAATCTTTTTGTGAAGTTTATGATTTTAAAAGCGTGGTTTTTTTTTAATAAAAAAATTTAGTTAAATGTTTTGTTGCTTTAGTTATTCATTCCAAACAGAATATTTTTGATAGTTAAGCATTTTGATGACTATTTTTATTTAAAGTTAAAACTGCAATACAGTACAAGATCCACTTTAAAACTGTAAAATTTACTTTAAAAAAATTTTTTTAAAAAATAAAACTAAAAACCTATCGAAACAAATTAATACATGTTTAATGTTGAATTTTTTACTGTAAATTTAGCAGTACAATGCTAGGAATTATCTCAAAAAATGAGTAATTTTTAAAATTTACATGTCTATATTTGTCAGTTTGGCAAAAGCTTAGGCTAAAGTGCTTTAGTACTAAGCTTTTTTTGGGGTTAGTATTAAAGGTGAACCCAACGTGGCTGCACAGTTGTTCGTTGAATTAAAAAATGCCCCAATTAAGTAACCATTTAAATTACGAGAATCTGATGTCACTTTATCAGCCAATTAGATTCTATTTAATACATAATATTTGTTTATATATGTGTTTTTTAACCTGTTTCACCGGTGGTGCCGTGGCGTAATCAGCTAAGGTGTAGTCGGTTTGACAGAGCTTAGGAGGTCGAGCCCTCATGAAACCACATTTCTTTCCTGTTAATAAATTTTTTTTAGATTTTTTATAATTTTAGAATTTTATTCACATAAATTAAAAACAAAAACATCATTTGTTTCCTGCTTTGTGGCAATTTGTCGAATTTTTCGTCAGTTGGATATTCTTAATTATAATTTTTATGTAAGTAAAATACCGTAATTTTTAGAATGTTCTACAATTGGTTTACTACTTAACGCTTTGCAAGGAAAACTATCAGGAGAAATCTTAACATTTGAGTTATAAATTATAATTTTCACAAACACATTGCATTTTTAAAAAATTGCTGATTTTGTGTGAACTAAAAAATTTCTCAATTAGTGACGTGAGAACATTGTTGCAGCTACGTTTAATTTACCTTTAGTACTAAAGCTAGGGCTAAATTTTTGGATATTTAGTATTAAAGCTAAAGCGTGGCTAAAGTGAAATTTTCCGCAATGCACACTTGTAGTGGGATGACAGTTAGCGCCAATCATATGTGGGAAAAATTGAGAAACAACGAGCGACTAGTACATTTTACGGTTTTAAATATTTGAAATATTTATTGGGTCAAAATCTCGACCCCTTCGTTTCAAAATTTCTGGAATACTTCTTAATATTACGAAAGCAAAAGCATTTTTTAGTTTTTTAGCAAACGCAAATAATTTTTAGTTTTTTTGTCGTTTTGTAGGTACGGCGCCACAGGCGCACTTGGTTCTCACTTTTTTAATGTTTCTAATACAGAAAATTCCTCTATTTAAAAGTTTGGAATGGACTTTTTATTAACTTTTAAATTTTGAATAGTTTTACAACAAGAACATTAAAAAACATATGTAGGTTTGAAATTAGTTTTAAACCACAAATTTCAACTTTATTTTTGCTATTCAAAATAATTATTCACGAAAATACTATTTTAGGGATGATTTCTAACTATTGTGAGGTTAAATCGAAAAACCAAACATTATTTAGCACAAACTTATATATTAAAGCGCTTCAAAAGTGAAACATATCATCGTGTGGCACTTTTAATAAAGTATAGGATTAAATTTAAGAAACTAGGAAAACTTTTTTCAAATTTTTTTTTCTTTTTGCACCCTCTCTCGTACACTAAAAAACGCTTATTCAGAACTAGCTTATTACAATCACAAGATTTTTTTGATTAAAGTCTTTTCTATTAAAGTTTAAATATTCAAGAATTTCTTAGGAAAAAAATGAAATTTGTTCTTGAAAATAAATTTTTTCGAGGACTAAAGAGAGGAAATGTGTGTTCTCTTTAGGACGTGCCCTGTAGTCAATGTGTACATGGCGGCGGAAATTTTTTTAATTTTATATGTTATGCTTTGCGTACAAAAACCGTTTTTTACGTTTTAAAATCCAATACTTTGTATTTAAACATAATCACACTTATTTTAAACTAAATTTCAGTTAGTGAGTTATAAAGGGGAAATCTGTTTCTAAAATTTTTAATTAAAAAAAATTTTGAATTGCATACCATTGCTGGTGCTAATCAAATTTTTACTTCTTTTGAAAGATAAAAAAAAATCGATTTTGCAGAATTTATTTATTTTTGACCTAAATATTTATATAACGTAACAAAATAATATAATATAACAAAATTAATAAACTTTTTTAAACGTTTTTTCCTAATCTTTTCCAAAAGTTTTACTTTGTTTCAGACTTTGTTAAGAAATTCAAAATTTCTGCATCTTATGTATTATTTTGTTGTTTTATATATTATTATTTTAAAAACTTCCATCTGAACGGAAGTTGTTAAATGCTTAATTATGAATCTTATAAATAAATTTAAGCTAATGAGCGCTGGGAATAAAATATCTCCAATCAACGTTGTGAGCAACCTCTGTTTCTCTCTGCCCATTTTGATTTCTACATGGGCAAATTTGGAGACGGAAGAGCCATGGATACTAAAAAGCCTGAGTTTCGGTACTTAAGAACCGCACTATTTGGGACCAAAGAACTATAAAAAGTTACCCTGAAACCAATGGAGAAAAGCAAAGAGATAGAAAAAATGGCGGGACTAAAGAGCTGATGACCAAAGAGCCAAAAGGTCTTAAGACCCTTTTTGTGGCTCCTTGGTCATCAGCTCTATGGTCCCGCCATTTTTTTAATCTCTTTGTTTTTTTCCATTGGTTCCAGGGTGACTTTTTGTAGTTCTTTGGTACCAAAAAGTGCAGTTCTTAAGTCCCGAAACACAGGCTTTTTAGTATCCATGGCTCACATAGTAAAAAGAGCCAAAAGTAAAAAAGTGTTTACAAAAAAACGTTTACACGCGTAAATTTATAGAGTAAGAAGGACAAAAACCAAACGTTAAAAAACCCCTAATTAAATTACTTTTATGTAAAAATTAGAAAGCTTAAAGTTTTAATTAGTTTTTTAAATTTTTTTTAAACAAATTTGTCGCAAATTTTTGAAACATTTTATATTCCAGCGTTTTAATTAACAATCTTTATTTTTTGTGTGTGTGTGTGTCTTACTGCAAACTATCGAGGTTAGCTAGTTTTGATTTGCCTATAGCTAATGGCGCTTAAATTTAGATTATCTTTTAAACATATGACTAAAAAATTAGCGTATTAAAATATCTATTAGTTTTATAAGTACATTTCACATTTTTTTTTATTTATAAATAGTCTAATGGTAAAGAACTTATTTCACACGTTTCAGTTTTGAAATTGGGAAACAAACTGCAGCTATAAATAAGTAAAATTTCCATAGAATTTTTGGTTCAAAACAATTCGTCATTGTTCAGAACACGAGTATCATACAATGATTGACAATTTTCCAGGACAAAACATTCGAAATTTATTTTTGGAAGGAGGACCTATGTGCGAAGATTTTTTTCTGAATTGCCAAATAGACCTGGGACAGTGTTTAATTTACTAATTAAGACTAGCATGTAAATTATTTGAAAACAGAAACCTTCTAAAAATAAGCATAAAATTTAGACACTAGACAGGTGCAAGTGTGAATTGCTCAAAAAAGTTTGAAAAGATGTAGGCTACAAAAAACCCATTTCAACGTCATTTCTAATGATTTCACCAATATTTTAGATTGTATTGTAAAAATACAAAATCTTTTTTCAATACAGTTTTATACAAAGTTTGTATAAGTTTTGATTCACAAAGAAAGAAGCCTTGCAAATCATGATTTGTAAGTAAACAAAAAATAATTGTTGTCCTTTTATAACAAAAAAATTGTTTCTAAATGTAGTGTGGTGTTGTGTAATCACAAGGGTATACTTTGTTTATTTATAGTGACACTTCATAGAATTTAGTAAAATTATTACTGCAATTAGTAAACTATTTTTGTACTGTTTTTAGACGCTATTCAATCTTTGAAATAAATCCGTATTGGTTGCTGCCGTCGGCACATTTTCTATTATCGTTAAGTTAATTGATAGCACAAACTCTCTTATAAAATAAAATCTTAGCAATTAACGTTTAGAAGTCTATAATTTACCTATAAACATAGATGTAGTATAAATTTAAACAAGGTCAAAAATATGTTTTAATATAACATGGAATACTTAATTAGAGATTAAACGCGGTTTTAGAGTTGGTTCAATTGTTGTACACAGGTAAAAGTGAAATTTGATCGTTATTTTGGAAAATGCTTTCTGTTTAGCAATTTGTCAAATCAACGAACCAGTGATTACGGTTAATCAGAGATTATAATAAAAATATTATTCGTCACCAATGTTTTCTACTGGATGCGATTTTGATTTTAAAACAAATTTTTTTCAAAACTCGAATGTTTTTATATACACGTCAGAATTTTAAGGACCCTTAAAATGTCATATTGTATTCCTGATCACGTCATATATGTTTTGTTTTGTGCGATTGGTTGTGGGAGGAATTGTTTTAGATAATTAGCGCTAGAGAAGAATTGATATCCAATGAATGAGAGATCTCCATTTTTTCCTAAGCGCTAATTGGCTAAAAGTGATTCTATAAAGTCAAAACTCTGTGAAGATATTTAATATTAAACAACTTCCGTTAAAATTAGAGGGTTTTGACCATCGTGTTGTTGAATTCTTTCGCCGAACGTTTTGTATTGTATGCAGTAAAAAAACATCTTGAAAACACTATAAATTTTATGGCCACTTGTTGTTAAGCTTTTGTTTTTCTTTGATTGCTCCCATGTACTTTTTCATATTGTTAACATTTCTTTATTCCAATTTTTGAAATTTTATGCTCCATTTTGTAGTTTAAATTTAAATTAATTTTTTTACAATTTTTATTTAAAATAAATCTAGACTATGTAATTAAATTTTCATCACCAATAAATAACGGGGTTACAGAGTGTTAAAGTCGGAATCTGTAAATTTGCTCTCTACAATTCGCTCCCTGGACATTTCGTTCCCCAGACAACCGGCATTTGTTATAAACGCAATTTTTATTATTGTTTATTGGGAATAATTCGCTCCTTGGGCAATTCGCTTTCTGAACAATTCGCTCCTTGGACATTTCGCGCCTTAGACGTATCGCTCTCTTTACAATTTAATCGCCCCTTCAAAAGATGAATATAAAAAAATAACTTTTTTTCGCTAGATACAATTCAATATGACGATTTTTTTCAAAAAATGTGGTTGTCAAACCAAATATATTTCCTACAAAACAATTCAGTTCCAGGATATCTCGATTTCCAGGACATTATATTTTTAATGGATAGTTCCTTTCCACTTCGACAACACTGAGAAAAAATAATTGTATATTAAAGTGTTAACAGATTAGACAATGGTCAAAATTATTATAAAGTTTTACGTTAACAATTTGATGCAAACAAGCTTTGTTTTTGGGAAACGGTCCTCAATATAAAACAGTTCTTATGGATGGATATTATTATAGTGTCCTAAACAAAACCCTTCTGCAAAAAATATCTTTATTGAAAATTATACGCCATTTTGAAAACAAAATTGAGGTTTTTTTATAAAGTTATTTATGTTTTTTAGATTGATTTTAAGGTTTCGTTTATAGGCTTTGAGAAAACAAAGTTATCTTTTGTTATGAACTTAAAAGTGTTTTTAAAGATATTCTTTCTGAAGATATTATGCAGAATGTATTTTCTACGTAGCACGATTGTTAATAAACCTTTAAACAAACAAAGCTATTTTGTGTTTTAAATTAATGTAAGAATAATTTTTTAGTACATCAATCCATATCAAATAAAAACATAACGAAAGACGTCCAACTATCGTTGCTAGATATTAATTTTGCTATATGGTTTTTAATGTATGGTGTTTTTTACAAATTTCCTAATAACAAAAAATTTAAAATTCATACGAAGGTTATATATAAAGGAGCTAAACGTTTTTTATACGTAGTTCGCTTTAAAAAAGAATTTGGTTTTTTCTAAATGGTAATAACAGAATTATAGCGAACAAAACACAACATAATGTAAAACCGCTTGTAAACAATATTTTTTAATGGCAGCATTCATTTATTATTTACGGATTTGAAAATGAAAAATTAATTTGAAATTTGCGATTTAAACTAAATTTTAAACCAGGGGCCTGTTTCATAAAAACCTTTGTAAATTCTCATTTTACAAATCTCCGCCTATTTTTTGTTAAATACACGATAAAGGTTTTTCGACTTGTAATCCAGGTGGAGCATCTGCGCGCACTGCTCTGCGGTGATTGGTCCCAGCCACGTCATTTAATCTCCGCTGACCGATCGATATTCGCCGTGTCGTATATTTTCTATCATGTAATTCAAAAAAATAGGCGGAGATTTGTAAAATGAAAATTTACAAACGTCTTTATGAAATAGGCCCCAGAAATTCATTGTCCCCAATTGTCCCCAAAAAGCAAATTGTCCCCTAGAAAAGTAAGCTTTATACAAAATAAGTTTATAACAAATTGTGCGAACTAGGAATGAACAGCAAAGAATTAAAAACGCGAGAAATTGATTTGTGCAGAGAGCGAACTGTCCGTAGGAGGCTAATTGTCCAGGGAGCGAATCGTCCGCAATGAACTGTTGTAAAAATTGCGTTTATAAAGCGTTTATAAAGAATCCCGGGAGCGAATCGGGCAGAAATCAAACTGACCAGGGAGCTAATTTTCCAGGGAACAAATTCTTCTAGGAGTGAATTGTCCCGGGAGCGAATTGCAGGGAGCCGATGGGTCCCAATTCGTTAAACGTCACATGCTTAAAGTTACGTTTTTATTATAATCTGTGATAGGATTATCAATCAGACTGAAGTACAATCAAGCTGATTTTATGACGAGCGTTTTCGCAGATATTCATGCAACTGTAATTAGATTATCAGCATCGTAATTTTTTTGTTTTTTTTATATTTTAATTTAGTGTAGTTTTGTTTATTTTTTAAACGCTGAATTTATCTGATTGGTTATACAAACGAACATAAGTAACTATGAATAAAATAAAAAATTGTGCAAACTTTAATCATAATAATAAGAAAATATTTATTACTCACGCCAAACATAATATAACTTTTTACTCGAAATTACCAAACAAAACAGTATATAGTAATTTTTAATGTCAGGCAAAAATATGCCGAATTTGTAATAATTTCAATCTGCCAGGGGTAGATTGGTCTTCAGTTAAAATAATTTCAAACACCAAAATTAAACTAATTGGTTTGAGTTTTTTTATTGAGCTAGGTATGTATCAAGTTGTTTCACAACCAACTCATAAGAATAATTATCTGGATCTTTTGTTCACAAACCATAGAGAAATTTTTAGTAATGTCACTGTTGCACCTAGTTTTCCAAAATCAGACCATGACGTTATTTTATCTGAAATTAATCTTAAAATTTTTGATAGTCCTAAGAATAAGATTCAAACCTACATACCTGATTTTTTAAAAACAGGTTATGATATGCTAAGTTTGCACTTATCTACAATCAACTGGAAAATTTTATTTAAGGAATGTGGCACAGTAGAAAAAGCTTGGCAAAAATTTAAAGACATTTTGTGGTTAGGAATCAATAAACATATCCCTGGAAAAAAACAGTTAAAAAATAAAAAAAAATTATATAGTATCCAATACATATAAGAAAGCTACAAAATCAAATGAAAAAACTTTGGCATAAGCGTAATATTGATGAAATATCAAGATGAGAGTACAAAAATAAATTTAGAGATTTTAACACTGATAAAGAGACAAAAATTCTAAATTCAGGGGTTTAAACAATTTTAATAAAATCGTTAATAGTAAAATTAAAAAAAAATAAAACTATCCCACCAATAAAAAGAGATGAGATTTTTGAAACCGAAGACATTGAAAAAGTTAAACTGTTTGGAAGTTACTTTGCCTCAGTTTTTACCTATGATGATGATATTTCGCCAAATTGTAATCCACCAAATATAGGTAAGTTGGACAACATGGTATTTACTACAAAAAAGTATTTAAAGCCCTAAAAAAGCTCCCAAAAAATTGTCTCTGTGGCAGAGACTGCGTTGTAGGTCATATATTTTTTTTGTTTTTCTGTAATCTAATAAGTTGTCATTCCGCCTGGTTTCCAAATGCGCAACACGTTATATTCAAATTACTGTAATCGCGTTGGTCACCGCGCGTGCTAAATAAAACCATTCCAAGCAGCGATTTTTGATCTACGCTGAAACATGGAACCCCACGTGGGTATCATATTATTGGCTTTGCTTTTAATTTTATGAACGGTCGTAACATACCACTTGTGATCGGGACCCCCAAGTCGGCTTAAAATAGCTCATAGGTCAGTATTTTTATATTTAAATTTTATTGTTATTATGAACGCTTTGAGGTGCCAACGCTGCAATTGACTTTGGTCAATCTGGTAGGGATTTGTATCTGAATCGCGAGAGGAGACCATTTGGCTAAAACGATCTCTTCCCCACTGAGTTAGTTAAATAGCCAGTAGCCAGTAAATCCGACACATTAGTAGCCAGCACAGTTATTAAAGGATTAAAAACACATATGAGTTAACTAAGTAAAATAATAATTTAAGTCAGGTTAACTAATCCTTGTCGGAGGTAATTGTCAATAATTACCTTCCGCACCTAAAAGTTTGTGTTTAATAAGTTTAATGTTTAACATTAAAAAATAATGTTTAACAACCCCCAAAGTTCCTGAAATTTATTGCTAAATTTTACCCACTTGTAAATCATATGTTTTGGTGCCAATTGCACCACATTTTTAGTTTGTCAAAAATCACTTAAGGCTTTTAAGCCTTTGTTTTTCAAATCCAAAACTAGTACCTTCTTTTTGTGTCAATATCATAATCTTTATTCCAATTTTCGCGGCAATGCGGTTTGTTTTCTTTGTCGTAAATGTTACTAATAAATAACACTTTCATAAATCAGTGGAAACAAACCACTTAGGCTATCACTCAAAATCAACCACCATAATAAAATCCGTCCACAAATAACCTAAACCAAACAAGCGCATAAGCAAAACATATCAAGTCTTGTTTAACATAACCTACTCGGCTAAACCCAAAAACTTGCCAAAACCTCCCGTTTATAAAAATTGTAAAAATACTCTAATATTATTTTAATGTTTCACTCAATGTCCTAATCAGCATGATGGTCACCCTGTCAGGTTCATCAGTTGATTGATTGAGACTCACGTATTCATAATAACTCCTGTGAATAACTTTTTGTGGCGCTAAACGCAAGAGTTCGGCCCCTTTTCACAGATCTTCAAAGATCTCCATAAGTTTAACTATAACCTGTTGAGGTAAGTTTTCACAGAAGAGTTGACTACAATCCGCCGTACAATCGTCGTAATTTTTTGAAGGAAATCTAAAACACAGTTCCAAAAACACAATCACTTCAAATTTTACAACCTGTTGTGACAAGGTTTCAATCAGTGGTTGAGTATCTCGCGGGAACTGGTTGGTTGACTGGTCGTTTGAGCTGGTCCAACTGTAGAATTGCTTAGCCTGGTATTTTTGTAGAACTGTCAAGGACAGTTCTATAAATTTCTACATTTTTCAACTGGTACTGTTAATGTTCTATTGCAAAAACAACTGGTAACTCAACCAATGTGAACCTGATCCAATTATCAACGTCAATTCTTTTTCTTTTTCTAACTTTTTGTAAGGACTTTACCTTCAGTCCCATCTTTATCTTTAAACCCACTGAGCTTTCATGGGAATTGCTTATTTCCATCAATGTTAGTTGGTGTGAAGCTTTTCCAGCACGTTTGCACCCCGCAAACATTATGAACTTTTTGACAGCTGGTGAACCTCCTATTAAAAATCTCCTTTTCCCCTTTCCATGCTAAGTGTTCAGTTGACCTAGTGGTTAGCGGAGCGTGTTACACATTTCTTTTCATTCATAAACAAATCCTCTCCAAGGCTACGCCTCTTTCTTTATATCTGTTTATAAATAACGTAGTTACTCATATGTACATAGTTACTTCTTACAGAAGAGGCTCTAATACCAGCTAGACCCCTTTTCTATCGTTACATTGAAAACGCGTGACTGTTTTCCAGCTTACTTCTTAAAACGGTTGACCAAAGTTATTGCTGAACATTTGGCAACAATCTTTCAGATGTTTTTTGATTTTGGAGAAATTGCCACTTGATTGGAAAATAGATTTATTAAACTCACAGTTTAAAAAGGCACCAAAAGCTTCAAAGTAAACTATCGTCCAATATCGCTTACATCTTTTTTAACTAATGGAACAGCTTATTAAAGAAGAACTTCTTTTTTTTTCCATATCATTTTGTCAAGGTTTCAACATTGATTGAAAGCAAAAACTTTTATAACAACACAGCTGTTAGAAATTTTTAATGAGTGGACGCAGGCACTAAAAGATAAACTTCTAATCGATGTCATATACTTGGATTATGCCAAAGCCCTTGACACCGCGTCACATTAAAAATTGTTAAAGGAGCTTGCAAAATATGGTGTTTCTGGTATATTTTTAAAATGGATAAAACAATTTTTGTTGGGTGAGATCTTAAAGTTGTGATTAATGACTCAGTATCCAAATTATTTTTTGTAAAAAGCTCAGTTCCTTAGGGTTCTGTTTTGGACCCATTTTTTAATATATAATAATGACATTGTTGATTGTGTTAAGTACTCACGAATTAAATTGTTTGGAAAATTGTACAGTTGTTTGCAAAATTTTTATCTAAAGACTACAAACTTGAATTCTCAAGACTTCAAGAAGATTTCGATAGAATATATAGTTGGTCAAAAGATCGGCAGTTGCAGCTGGCAGATAACAAACGTGAGGTTCTGCATATCAGGCCTCATAATAAAGAGGTGATTTCTAAATATGAGCTTTGTAAAAGTGTACTTGCAAGCAATAAATTGGTGCGAGACCTAGGTGTTTATATATCTCGTGATATGAAATTTACTAAACATTGTAATATCACAGCAAAAAAGCAATGAGTGTGACATCACTAATTTTTAAAACATTCAACTCAAACTTTAGAAATAATTTTCTCAGAGAATATAAGTCCTATGTCAGACCAATTCTAGAGTATGCTAGTGCAGTTTGGACTCTTATTTACAAAATGATGGAAATATTTTGAAAAAAAAGTGCGACACAATTTTACTAGAAAATTGTTTTTTAAATACAAGTTATTACCTGTTGTTATAAACAAAGACTGGATTACCTAGGTTTAGAAAATGTAAAAAATCGAGGGAATAAAACTGATTTATATAAGTGCTTTAAAATTATACATGGCTTAAACAATCTTCAAGCCAATGATTTTTTTAAGTTAAGCTGCAGCCCACTCGTGGGCACCTTTTAAATTATTTATTAATGATTGTCAAATTAATGCAAGGGAATTTGCTTTTGCGAATAGGGTAGTTGTACTTTAAAACAATCTACTCCCGTTTAAAATAACTGTTGATTCACTGGATTCATTCAAGAAAAGTTTTTAATCTGACTTAAATACGTTCTTTTTTGAACATTTAAAATCATTTCAGATAGCTACGTTAAAATTTTGTTGGAATTATGGTTTATGTGAACGGCAATTAAGTAGCAAATATGATTTTGTTGACAAAAAAGAAAAAAGGAGACAGCAGATGATGATACAACAGAATTAAACTATGCATAGTTCTATTATCTGTTATCTGATGATTAAGGTCTCTCAGGACAGTATTTATTGCAGAGCGTCTATTGCAGAAATAAACCAATTGCAATAAAAAACAAAAATTACCCATTTTTGAATTAAACACATATTACTATTGAATTATTATACTTATAGAGAATTATAATATGTTAAGATACTCAAATGACAAAAACTTGACTAAATGGCTAAAAACAAGCAACAAATTCTGTTTAAAATAATGATATTTTTTGAATTTATGTGGAATAAATTTTAAAAATTATAAAATAAAAAAAAACATTATTAAAATCAAAAACATATTATGGCCAAATATGTTTTATGTGGGAATAAATCTTGAGACCTTTAAAAATTTGACGACGCGCTAACCGACTGCGCCACTGCAGCCGTGGGTTGATAAGCTCTAAAAGCGATTTATAAAACAAACCTTCCAAAATAAATCAATAAAACGCACGACAGAATTATTTATTCATTAAAAAATATAAAAGATATTATGGCCGTCCAAAAATTATAAATTTCAACAGAAATATACTATCTGGAGCTTTAATTTTTTTTTTGAATTAAATCCAAGTCTTACCGCAATTTTGAAAAAAAAAACCCCTATTTTTTATGGAAAATTGTATATTAAACCATAAATACAAAAATATTTGTACGAATTGTTACATACGTGAAAAAGGGTAACAATTCCTCTTTATTGGAAGTATTTTCCCTAATAAATAATGAGTAATGCATATTTCTATTGGTTTTAAAAAAAATCGTTGTAATTTGATTTTTAGTATCAATTATTTCGACTACTACCAATAATATAAATGAATGGGCACTTTATAATCATGGTATTTCTGCTTTTTAACACTCATATAAGTTTTTTATAGAAACATTTCTGTATTTCGCGTGATGTTGTACGCCAAAAATCACGATTTTCGATACTGAAGAAAACTGTCTGGAGAGACCTTAAATTAGAAAAAAATAAAAAATTATATTCTACTTGAGATTCATTGATTCCTTTTTTATTTTTATGCTAACGGCTCTAAAATAAAAAAACAGCTCCCTATACCTATTCAGCATATAATAAATTTTATTTTACATAAGTTTAGTTATGATCCGATGGACAGTACACAATATGTGATTCCTGTTGGAACTCATGCAAATTTGTATGTAAAATCTGTATTTATGAAAAAACAGCAATTTCCGTTTGGAGGAAACAGGTTTGCAGGTTTTGCGACTTATTTTATAGTATAGGTGGGTAGGCCCTTAAATCGCATTAATAGCGTATCATTTTATAAGCTTATAAATAAATCTCTTTTTCAAAAACAATTGTTGATATTGGTTTCAAGAATGGACTATAATTAAAATTTGGAGCCAAAAAATCGTACGGCCTTTTTAAAACCAGGGAACTTGGAACCTCCAAAAAGTTTTGGAAACTTGGAGCCGCGACAGTAAAAAAATTGGATAAAAAATTGGTTTGAAGTTAGATTTAGAATTTTGTTTAGGCTTAGGGTTGGGTGTCAGAGATTTCACTCTTTCCGCACGAAGTCTTCATTTTTTGCTTCAAGTTTCAACTCCGAAGTTCCTCAAACTGCAAAACATAAGGGACTTGTAGTCGGTTATTTGAACATTTTTTCTATATTTTTTAGTCTAACTCTAAACATAAATTTTTACTAATTTCCTTTCAATTGAGCTAGGTTTCTTATTTTGCCGTTCCTCCAAGTTCCCATATTTCTGAAATGGTGCCAAAATTTTTGTTAATAGCTCCCAGATTTTATTAATTTTTACTACATTGTCCTTTTTTTCATTTTTCGGTTATTCGGCGATTTACATGGCACCAAAAAGTTTTTCAATAATTTCAAAATACCGCAGATCCTACTTGACGTTAGTGTAATGTCATTTTTGTGATATACCCACCCTTAAATATGAAGCTCCAGGGGTTTGGTCATTAAAAACGGCTGAAGCCCAAGAACTTATGATTGAATTATGTCTGGCTGACCTCGCAAATTAGTATGTGAAACATAAGCGGTTATGACGTATTTTTTTAGACGAATTAAACGCGATAATTTTTTTTAATTCCAGCTTTTTACAAAATACACAAAACTTCGACAATTTTATCCTTTTAAAAAAGTATGATTTTTGTTCTAAATTAAATAATTACATAAGTAATTGTTAAATTATAGCATTTAATCTTTAAATTTCAACCGTTTTTGGTTAAATTTTAAATGAATTTATTGTTAGTCAATTCAATACTGCAAATCATTAAAATCAGCTAGATCTAAAATGCTTTTTTGCCTATATATTTACCTTTTGAATGAGTGGTCTAAAAGTTTTTAAGGATTAAATATGTTTTAAATCATTTTAACCGCACTTTTAGAAGATTTTAATGTTTTAATAAGTTTTGAAAAAATTGTTTATTTTGGAAATCATAAAAAAAAAAGAATAGAGTTTCATACCTTTGGGAATAATTACTAACACATACGTTATACCATACACAGGCATGTTTCAACCTCTGTTGTTCTCTGAGAACGGCTAGACCATGAAACAGTCCACACAAAACATAAAATAAAAATGCATATTATTCTACTGAGATTACTTTGTTTACCAGCTCTTTCATGCAGCAAATTGCAAAAAATAAAACAGAAATCAGCCTCAGAAATACAAAAAATCACCCCCACAAAGTAGGTGTAACACCACCATGATTACCATGTTAGGCATGATTAAAAAAAACAATAAGATAGATCAGCATTAGCACTGGTTTCCCCGCACCTAAAGGGTTAGTTAGTCCAGTGATTGTCTCTAAAACTAGCTATAAAAAGAGCATATGAAAACCCAGCAAAACATCAAATTAGGTGGGCAAAAGCTGATCAAGGTATCGGAACGGTTAAACCCTTGTTTAATTTTGCTAATGTTTCGCTTGGTATATGGCCGTGACCCTGCCTGACTTCTTAATAAAGTAGGTTCAAGAAATTTGCTAAAAAATTAATAAAATTTTAAACAAATCTAGACGCTTTCAAACATGACATATTTCTCATGGGGCTTCGGTGGAGCGGCACACAACCACCTACACAAAGTTAGCAAATTTAAAGCAACTAATTATATGTGTAATTAAATGGTTTTTATTAAATACAACGTAAATATAACTTAGCAAATAAGTTCAACTGATTTACAGAGTCTACCAAAATGTATGCACTCTCTAAACAATTTTAAGTTTAAACGGTTATATTTTAAAAATAAAGCGATAGATTTGTTAAAAAATAATATCAGCTTATAGCCTACACTAAAATAATATATTTAAATAAACTTTCGCCATGAAATTATTCCGGACTCCTAATATCTAAAATTTACCATTTGTAAAGACTTATTAGTATATACAAAATTAATACGGACTGGCACCAAATCTCGAGCTTTGGAAGGTTATATCTTTATGCAAACAAAGGTATAATACATACGGGACACATGTAGGAGTACAGCTAAGACTCTTAGCTATTATTTTTAAAAAGGTTAGAAAACATTGTTTTTCTATGACATCGTAATTACGGCTGATGCCATGGAGAGGACTTAGTCTCAAAAAGAACAAAACTTTTTTGTCACCTGTAGTACGAGATAAGAAACGCCACTTGGTATGCTCTTAAAACGCACTTTTTTTAGATTTTGTCTAAAAATGTGAGCCAAATCGGCTTTTTCAAGTTTTTTTAATGGTTGCGTTCAATGCGCGCGGTTTTAGGAATTTTTCACCAAATTAAACATTCACTGCAAAAAAGAAAGCTTTTGTTTTTCTTTTTCTGATCGATGTGTGTACGATTTTGATCATAGTGTTATATCTTGCAATGTTACCCATTTTTTTTCGCTTATTTTTGACCAAAAAATAGTTTTTGGGGGTTTTATCCCGGAAACCTAGAGGGAGCCAAACCCAAATGCCTAAAATTTTTTCAAATTTTTTTTTAAACAATTAAGAGCTTAAAATTTATCAAAAAAATAACGACTTTTTATTTTAAGTTTTTTTAAAAAAACGATATTAAGCTTACAATAAGCTGTCTCAAAAATGACGAATTTAAAATTTTGTCAGCATTTCATTCCAAGCCCGTATGCTGGCAGCAGAAATCTTTCAGATTAAAAACTTTTCCAAAAAAATAAGCCTTAAAAGTTCTTTTTTTTTCCAAATTTTCAGGTTATTTTGTCAGAAAAACATATTTTCAAAGCTTCAATCCTACTACGAAATTGTCAAATATCGCATAAAATGCTCTTTTTCAAAAATGTTTGCTGGGACATTTGCTTCCCCGTTTGTCAACACAAAAACGAATTTCTAATAACTACATCAACTTTTACCAAAGTCCAAATGTAATATTTTGAAGTAATGCTATTTTTCGTGTAAAAACATTTGATTCCACGATTCGGTCTGAATTGCGTCAATTTGATTGCGGAACAGCCAATAAAAATTATTAATTATAACATAATGACAAAAATTTGCATGGTGTAAGGAAGTATTTTTCAAATTTTACGAAAATTTATTTTGCATTTACAGATTATTGGACCACTTTTTGATGTTTTAAATCAAAATAAATTAAAAAAAATTTTAAAAAATTTTCTAAAGTTTATTATTATTAAATTTTTAAATTTGAGATTTGCTGCGGCGACCGCGGCTTGAATAGTTTTCAAATTTTCGATTATTTAACGTTAATTTTGACAGCCTATGTAGTTCAAGTGTTAATTTTTTTAACACAAACCTAAAATAAAAAGTCGTTATTTTTATAAATTTACATTTTATATTTTACGTTTTTTTATTTTAGGTTTTTTAACTGCTTTTCAAAAAAATTTGAAAACTTTTTCGTATTAGTGCTTGCCCTCCTACCTCGTTGCCTAGGGGGACCGACCCCTAAAAAAATTTTAGGTCAAAAATAAGTTATAGAAATTGATCAACAATTAATATATAACAATAATATGATCGAAATCGTACACACGTCGAGCAGGAAGCAAAAACAAAAGCTATATTTTTGTAGTTTATTAAATTAGCGAAAGATCGCGAAAACCGCACACTTTTCAACGCATTATAAAAAAATTTCAGCAAGCCGATTTCGCTCATATTTTACCAAGAAAAAACTCAAAAAGTGTTTTCTGGGGGCTACCGGAAGCAGCATTTTCTTATCTCCGACTAATAAAAAAGTTGAGTTTTTTTTGAACAGGTTTTTTCACGGCATCGGCCGTAGTGATGACGTAAATTCGAAAGACAATTTTGTGTAACCTTTTCAGAAGATAACTAAGAGTATGAGCTATGCTGAGGATTATGGGGCATTCATCTTCTACCCTAGGTTATGGAGATATAACCTTTCAAAATTGTAGTTTAGTCGCTAGTCCGCATCATAGACTATAGATATAGACTGTAGAATTTTAATGGTATTAGGTATTAGTAGTAATAATTTCACGTATGGGAGTGGAAAGCTCCTGTTAAATTTATTTGCTTACTTATTTGTACGTTTTTTCTTGCTTATAAAAAACCATTTATACTCGATAAAATTGCTTTTTCTCAAATATATTTTGCGTTTGAAATTTTATTAATTTTTTGAGCAAATTTCTTTAAAGCTGACTCTCACTAAGTAAGTCACGGCAGGGTCACGGCTATATACCAAGCGAAACATTAGCAAAATTAAACAAAGGGTTGCACCCTTAGTTTTTTAAGACCCCCACCAGCTTTTGCCCACCTATTTTCTTATGTTTCGCTGGGTTCATATGCTCTTTTTTAGATAGCTAGTTTTAGAGACAATCACTGGACTGACCACCCTTTAGGGTGCGGGATGAAAGTGCCGAGCCAAAACCTAAATCTATCTTATTGTTTTTTTATTCATGCCTAACATGGTAATCATGGTGGTGTTACACCTAGTTTTGTGGGGGTGATTTTTTGTATTTCTGAGGCTGATTTCTGTTTTATTTTTTGCAATTTGCTGCATGAAAGAGCTGGTAATAAGTAATCTCAGTAGAATAATATGCATTTTTATTTTATGTTTTGGGTGGACTGTTTCATGGTCTAGCCGTTCTCAGAGAACAACAGAGGTTGAAACATGCCTGTGTATGGTATAACGTATGTATTAGTAATTATTCCCAAAGGTATGAAACTCTATTCTTTTTT
>JASAMX010018788.1:0-60326 GCA_030248175.1 Microlaimidae sp. YZB2_3 | reverse complement strand
AATGTTAAATAGTTTAGGAATTTATGACGTTTATAGAAAAGACAGGGTTAACCAAGAAGGTGGTGGTGTTTGTATTTTAATTAAACGTAATTATCACGCATTTCAGCTCTTATTACCGGAAATATATGCAAATATTGAAGTTGTTGCTGTGGATGTAACACTTATAAATAAAACGAAAGTTCGAATTATTTGTTTATATAGGAAACCCCAAACGACTCGCGAAATCGACTTAGTGATTTTTACCCTGCTTTGTAATATTATTGAATATTTTAGAGGATGTGTTGTTCTTTCTGGAGATTTCAATCTTCCTGGAATTGATTGGTCAAAATTTTTCGTTAAATCAAACAATCAAAATGAATAGGAATGGTTTTCTTTTTTTCAAGAACTTTGTTTAAATAAATTAGCTTCTTCGCCAACTAGAAATCAAAATTTTCTTGACATAGTTTTCTCGAACGACCCAGAAATATTTACTAAAACGCAAATTTTACCGGGATTTTCTACTTCCGATCACAATTCAATTGAATTAACTCTTAATCTTAATGTTTTTGTAAACTATTTTGCTAAAGATAAAAACGAACGATGGGTTTCTGATTTTTTAAACGGTGACTACGAAATGTTTTCCCTTTTTTTAATGACAGTCAACTGGGATTATCTTTTCTCGTTTTACTCAAGCGTAGAAAAATACTGGCAGTGTTTCAAAGACATTTTATTTGAAGAAATTAAGCGACATGTTCCACGTAAAAAAAAATCAATAAATCTTTACATATAAGGAAACAACCTTCAAATCTTACACGTTTACAAAACAAAAAGCAAAAATTGTGGAGGAAATACAAAAAATCACTAAAACAAAATGAGTACAAGCTTCTTTGTAAGGAATATAAACAATTAGTAAAATCATATAACCAAAATATGGAAGAGCACCTTTTAAAATCTAAGAATATAAAAAATTTCTATAAATTTGTTAACAATAAAATTAAAACTAAAGAAAACATACCACCGCTTATGAATGACAGTGGATTAAATGTTACCAATAGTAAAGAAAAAGCTGAGCTTTTTGCAAATTTTTTCAGTGGAGTTTTTATAAATGACGATGGGAGTTTACCAAAAATGGACGTACAAAAAATAGTTACCCTGGAAAATATGTCTTTTACTGTAAAAAATATTATACTAGCGATCAAAAAATTACCAAAAAAATGCCAAATGCACCTGACGGTTTCCCTGCTTACTTTTTCAAACGTTTAAAAAATTTAATTGCAAAACCTTTGTCCATTATTTTCCGAAAATCCTTTAATTCTGGATCCTTGCCAAAGATTGGAAAACAGCTTTTGTTATCCAAATTTACAAAAAAGGATCAAAAAACAATGAAAAAAATTATCGCCCAATATTGCTTACATCATTTGCATGTAAACTCATGGAGCGAATTGTTAAGGATGAACTATCAGCCTTTTTTCTAAATACTTTGTCCAGGTGCCAACATGGCTTTAAGGCTAACAGCTCAACCATAACACAGTTGCTAGAAACTTTAAATGATTGGACATTTTCACTTAAAAAATAAAAATCAATTGACGTTATTTATTTAGATTTTGCAAAAGCCTTTGACACTGTATCACACCAGAAGCTTTTATATAAATTAGAAAAATTTGGAGTAACTGGAAGATTTTTTAAATGGATTGAAGCTTTTTTAGTAGACAGAGATCTTAAGGTGCTGTTAAACAATCAAGAATCTGCCTCCCGAAATGTTAAGAGTTCTGTTCCTCAAGGTTCTGTGTTAGGGCCCTTTTTGTTTCTTATTTTCATTAACGATATTGTTAAGTGTGTGAAACATTCTAAGATTAAGCTTTTCGCCAATGACGTAAAGCTTTATTTGGACTTTTCCTTAAATGACGAAAAAGAAAAGAAAAAATTGCTTCAGGAAGACTTAAATTGAATCTGGAACTGGTCTAGAGAATGGCAGCTTCAATTGTCAGACCAAAAATGTGAAGTTCTTCAACTTGGTCTAAGAAAACTAAAACAACCTTCGAATTACATCTTAGGAGAAAAAATTCTTAGCAAAAAGAATTTAATAAAAGACTTAGGGGTTTATATATCTCATGACCTTAAATTTTCAAAACATTGTCAAATAATTGCCAAAAAAGCTTTAAAAATTATAGCTCTTCTATTTCAAACATTTTCTTCCAACTCACCTAAAAACTTTTTACGCGCTTATATTTCATACGTAAGACCTATTGTTGAATACGCTAGTGTGGTTTGGAACCCCTATATGATTAAAGATATTAAAATAATTGAACAAGTTCAACGCAATTTTACACGAAGATTATTTAAACGATGCAATTTACGGTATGCTTGCTATGAGAATAGGTTAAAATTTTTAAAAATCCAAACGCTACAAGAACGGCGTAATATTTTTGATCTAACCGAATGCTATAAAATACTCCACTCAAAAACCAACATAAATCCAAATGATTTTTTTTGTTCAATTTAAATCCGACAAGAGGACACTCACTTAAAATAAAAGTACGAAAATCTAGAATTAACTGCCGTAAATTCTTTTTTACCAACAGAATTGTTTCAAAATTGAATTCACTTTCAGAAAATCAAATATCCGCTCCTTCACTTTTTAGTTTTAAAAACAGTATTAAGAATGGTTCTTGTTAGTGCTTACCTATCTGTAAACCTTAGGACCATTTTCTAGTAAACCATGATTCTGTTGCCAAATTTAAGCGACTCGTGATTGGTTCGCCTAGGTAATGCAATGTATTGTGTAGTGTTCGTTGCATGTTTGCTAGAATAAATTATGATGATGATGATGATTAGTACCGTTTGCTAATAGGTTGGTTTTTTTTGTTACCAAAAACAAGTTTTGTATTGGATTGAAGCCCTTTAAAACTGAGAACGCCTAATCAAAAAAGAATTCAGGCAACTCCTTCCAGGATAAATGATAGATCTTGAGAAAGGAAGATAGGAAATAGCTAGTGAATTTTTAAAGAGGCTGATATATTGGCCCATTTACAACTCTGTAAAGTACTTTGGCACAATTTTGCTGTCCACAATGTCCATGGTAAATATGAGATTGGTTAATTTTTTCACCCGGTCATAAATCTTCCGCGCGTGTCTAGAAAATGTTAAATACAAATATCCGGTAACAGTAAAATCTTCCAAAGCTATAAGAATCACTGGACACTTGGGTTTCTTTATGTAAGACCTTGCCAGAGGAGCCACGTTGCGTTTGTTGGCGCAGATTAGATCCACTGTAGTACGGGTGGAATAAGTGAGCCTAAAAAAATTGTTGAAAAAGCCAAATTTTTTTGCAATTTAAATGTAATTAACTTGAATGTATAAAGGAATGATGTATTTAAACCTAAATAAACACGTCGATTTATAAGGGACGTCAAATTGCTGTAGAAATTAGCGATATTAAATACATTGCTTAGTAAAACTAGGAAAAACCGAAAAAACCTTCAAAGATTTTTTAAAGAAATCATGAAGCCTTTGTAAGCCTTATTAATTTTCGATCTGCGTCAATTGGCTGAATTTTTTTTATTGGCTTGTTAATAAAGAATTTTTAATGCCTGACTTGATTGCCAAAAGCATTTTGGTTAAGGTGTTTTGATTATTTTACTGATTATTTTAAACCATCTGATTACTGCAGAAGTATATAGAAAATTATATAAATTTATTTATAAAATCTCTAATGTTTTCAAAATAATAATATAAATAATTTATTCTTAGCATATAAAATTTTTGCCAAATAACTTTAGAATATTTAGCTATTGTGTGATCTGCATATATTTTTAAAGATATTGATTGCATTTGGTATTTGAAAGTTTAAAATATTTAAAATGTGATCAAAATTAAATATTTACTGAGCGATTGAACTTTTTAAAAAATCATAAGTAACTTGAGCAGCCTAAATATATTTTGATGTTTTATTACGTTACTCAATCAATGAATCTTTTGAAAAAATAATTTAACATTAAAAATGTGTTTTAATTTTCATATACTCTCTGGATTATTGAGTGTAATCGTCTTTTTCGACGGTGTGTGTGTACATTATCATACACTACATCCAGATTTTTTGGTTAAAACGATTATTATCGAAATCTAAACTTACCTAAAGCTAAAGCTAAAATATATATTTTTTTATTCTTTTCTTTGAAAGTAGCAGAATACTAAAATGTTTTACTTTAATATGTTTGTAAGCAAATTTCGTAAAAAACTTAAAAAAGATTAAAACTTTTTTAGTAATTTCAATAAATCTTACTATAATTTAAACTCTATTGTTAGCAATTAATTCCACTCTACAATTTAGTTTTTTGTGTAAAAATTATAAATTTTAAATTATAATAATATGCTTTAAAAGTCTGGTACCTAGGTGTGTTAGATCGAAGCGCTTCCTTAAAAACTTCCTGCTTTTGCAAATAACTGAATTCTTCCTTTAGTCGTAGCAGCAAATTATATTCCTTGGATTCAATTTTTTTGGCGAGTTCGTTGAAAGTATTAAAAGGCTTTTGCAGGAAGCGTATATACTCCTCAAATGATGACAAACCTTCGAAAATATTTTATAAATATAAAAATGTCTCGAAAAGCGAAATTGAAGCTCATCAAAAAAAAATTATTTTTTAAATGTGTTTTATTTTCTACTTCAAATCTCTAAAGTAAAAAGTTGCGAGGGCATTTCATGATTTGAACAGAGCTTGTTTTTATTATTATTTAAAACAGTTTTTTGCCCAAATCAAATGCTAATAAAGTCTTTTAACATCAAAACTAAAATAATATCACATAATAACAAAAAGACAATAAAATCTATGCTGTTTTAAACACAAGGTTTTGGAAATTAATTCTTATAAGGAAGAGTTTTCCGAGGAGTTTATTCGTCACCTTTTTGGGAAAGGTTCGTTTGACCGTATCACTGCTGAATCCAGCGTAGAAAACTGTAATTAATACAGTACTCAGAAACAAACTGAGCAAATTCCCGCACTTGGTTTTTGCTAAAAGAAGTATAAACTATATTAAATATTTTAATTTATTTATTTATAATTCGCATATTGAAGGACACAGGTAAAGCATTAAAGAATGCACTGAAATAAGCTGACTCTTTGTTATAGTAAAATATTTTATTAATTATTTTAAACATCTAACTCAAATGCCACCAGGAAGCGACATTACTTAAACACTGAATGTTGTTGGATTTATGCCAGCAGTTCATTTCAAATCTATTTCCAAGTACTTGAAATGGTAAAAATATACATTTTTAGATATATATATATATATATATATATATATATATATATATATATATATATATATATATATATATATATATATATATATATATATTATATCTAAAAATGTCATTTATTGTGCAGAAAGATATTAAAAAAACATGAAGAAATTACTTTCTGTCAGAATATATGTTTTTTATCTATGTTTTTATATAGAATACATATTAGAAATTTTTTTATAAGATTTTAGCCCATTTTATGTAAATTGTAAAATAAACTGACTCGGTTCGCTACGTTTAAATTAAATTAAATTTAAAACATTCAATGTAACTCCAGCTGTATTTTTTACCTACTTCAGGCCGCGTAATAAAATTAATTCTAAATACAATGGGAATTTCCCATTATTTTGGAAATGGGAATTTCCGTTAAGGTTGGTTCACACCGACGGATAGCGGATAGCAGATAGCGGATAGCAGATAGCGGATAGTACGTTTACAACGTAATTGCCTCGGATAGTGCATAGCAGATAGCAGATAGCGGGTAACCGTTCACACCGGAATTGCTTTGGATAGCGGATAGCAGATAGTACGTTCACACCGAGGTAAAAAATGGCCTCAGATAGCGGATAACGCGATTTGCTGTATGCAACAACTCTGTACTGCTGGCAAGCCAAATTAAAGATATTTGTTCTTTTTTTTGCTTAAATCGTGCTTTTTCTTGATTTTATAAAAATACAAACATATATATATATATATATATATATATATATATATATATATATATATATATATATATATATATATATATAGATATATATATATATATATTCGATTTTTGAAAGTAAAACATCTTTTGAAAGTATTTTGTGAAATATTTTTATGTGAAATTAAGTTGATTTCATCAAAACCAATGCTTTTTAAATGGTTACAAAAAACTACAAGGTATTTCTTTAATTTATGTATTGGGTAGGGGTTAAAAAATATATTTAATTAGTATTTAAATACTAAATAAATACTACTTTTTTAGGGGAAGTATTTATTTAAAAGGAACTATTTTGAAAAAGTCAGTATTTTATTGGTATTGCATTCAATTCTTTAAAAAGTATCAAATATTTTGAAGTATTCGAATACTAGAATATTTACAAAATACTAACTAAATACTGTTTTTTTACAAACTTAATAATCCAGGTTCTCTCACTCGAAAAATTAGCACTCAGATCATTTTGTTAATAAAAATATACGGCAGAATAAGTCGAAATGACACGTTGGCTGACTGTGCGTTAAAAATTGCAATTATTCCGGAGGTCTGGAGCTCTGGAGCTCCGCCCTATTTTTGTACTAATTTCATGAATGATTAAAGAGTGATGCCATATATTATTTTGTCAAAATTTTTTTGCAAATTAAATTTTTTCCAAAACTTATTTTAATCAATAAAAATAGTCCTACCAATACAAATAGAGTAATTTAAAATGCATTTCAAGCTTAAATAAGCCTCAAATTGTTTATTTAAGGGGCGGAGCATCGGAGCTCCGGAGCTTCCTTCGCTTTAATGCAGAAGCTCCGGAGTTTTATATTGGAAGGTAGGAACATCACTAATAAGCGTTTTAAAAAATAATTTACGAAGAAAATTCGTTCAAATATTTATTATAAAAAAATATTATTTACTTATTACAAACAATTTTAGACAAAACCAAAAAAAAAAAAAAAATTTTTGTTTCCAAGAATTTTTGCGCTTTTTTACTATTTTGCCAGCCTTTGTAGTTATATGAAAACAACGAAAAAAGCGGGAAAAATTTCGTCGCGGAAATTTTTTCCTCGAGAATAATTCTTCCGCGGAGATAATGCTAAGAAATACTGCTGTGGAAATTTTTTCCTCATAAATTGTTGTTGCGGAAATTTTTACCTAGAACGGTTGAAACACACAATCTTTTTTTTTAATGATTTGAATAATTAATAGTTTATTTAACAATATATCAAATAAAAATTTTTAAGCAAAAACAGTTTAATATTAAACATTTTAAATCCCATAGTTTAACAATTATTTATAAAATTGTTCAATTTGGAACAAAAACGCAATTTTAAAAAAAATACAAGTTGACAGTTCACTGGTGACTATGGTTCAATTACATCAGGCTAACCTCGTAAGTTTGTATTGAAGCTGGAGACATGAGCGAACCAATTAAAATTAAGTTTGTTTAAGGCCTCTCTTATATTCCCGTCAAACTTTATTTTTTTTTGTTTTGTAGTTTTTTTAAATTTGGATGGATATTTTATAAATTTGTAAGTTAGTTTTACTAATTTGAGAGAAACATAATTTTTTATTCCCTCGTCAATTATATTTTTACATCACTTCCACAATTTTTGAATTCTTGAACAGTTTGAAAAAAAGATGATCGCAGTCGATTGCTGACAAAAACAGAAATAACATTTTGTAATCAGCATTGTAAAAATCTGGAACAAACTTAACCGATGGTTTTAGATGAGATTTAAAAAGGTAACAATTCATTTAAAATTTAATAGATTTATGCTCAGATAATGACGCAAAATTTTTATCTATTGCAAAACTTCAGTATCGTTGGTCAAAAGTAGATCTAAAAAGTTATTGTTCCTAGTAGGTTTCTTGAAAAAATGAGTTAACGCAAGTTCGTCAAAAAAATTTTTCCACTGTTGTTCATTTTGATTATTAGATTTCAACTGAAAATTATACCAGTCAAAACCTGGTAAATTGAAGTCGCCCGTAATAATAACAGAACTTTGAAAATTTTCTGAAATTTCGCGTAATATTTCAAAAATAACAAAATCATCTATTTTGATAATTTGCGATTTTCTATAAAGACCAATTGTCTAATTTTTGAATTATTATTTAACTTTATATCAACAGCAACGATTTAAACATTTTTGAATCTTTCATTAATACTTGTCCTAAACGGAAATGCATTATGCAAATTTAAACTTACAACCCCTATAACTTTAGTTCAAAGCAGCAAGACATGCAAAAATTTATATACCGAAACATTTCCTTGCCATAATTCATTACCCGCTTTAATTATAAAATTAATGGATTGGGTCCTAAACGGAAAAACATTATGCAAATTTGAAATTACGACCCCTATAACTTTACATATTGGTCAAAGTGTAATATGCGAAAATTTATATGCCAAATTACCTCTATGCCATAATTCATTCCCCGCTTTAATTAAGAAATTTATGGATTGGGTCTTAAATGAAAAAGCATTATGCAGATTTTAATTTATTTAATTTCTTAAATTTGAATTAGATAGTTAAGTTTAAAACTTAAGGTGGAACGATACAGTTAGGATACCCTGTCATTTTTTGTGTATAACTCGTGCCGTAAATGACGGACAGAAACAAACTATATGTTGAGAGAAAGGGTATTCTTTTCCGGTCAGTTCGGTATCCTTAACATTTTTGGTGGACTATTTTACGCCGAGATATGCTTCGTTGAAAAAAAGCATTTTAAAACAGTTTTTCCCAATTTAACAGAACCAGAGTTAATATTACGTAATAAAAATTTAACTCAAGTTAGATACACCAAATGTACATGCCCACAAAAATTTTCACCGAAATCCCTACTATTGAAGTTTTTTAATTTCGTTTTATTGCTAAAATTGTTGGAATAAAAAATAAAAAAAAGTGATAGTAGAGATTTCGTTAAAAACCTAAAAACTGGCTCAGAATTATGGTCCAACTGCTGTGTTAAAAGTTGGGAACAAACTAATTCCTATCAAATGACTAAACTTTCATTTATATTTTTTGATTTGACGTCGGGAAACTACATTTAGAAACATTTGTTTAAAAGGCCCTTTTAAGCAAGATTCTCAGACGGAGCAGTACCCGAGTGGTTAGAGCATCGATCTGGGAATCCTGGAGCTCTAGGTTCGAGTCCCCCTGGGCAATATTTTTAACCTCAAAAAATGTTGTTTTTTTATTTTTAACTTTTTAATTAAAAAAAGTGTTCATTATTCAATACTGTATTCAACCCCGAGTACGTGTTTTGAGGTGGTTTTGAGGTAAAACCGCTATATAGTCAGAATGCCCCCCAAGGGAGGGGGTCGCAACCCCCCTAGTACCCCCCGGGGGGTCGAATTGAAAAATGGAGGTCGGATTCGTCATCAGGACTTCCGAAAACCCCCGAGTACATGTTTTGGGGAAAATTGGTGAAATTTTTGCAACTGTATCGTTCTACCTTAAATAAATAAACTAAAAAACAAACGTTTTTAAGTAACTAAATAAAAAAGTGCAGGGTGGCAGACGTTAAGACAGGACCTGTCCATATGTCCATCTCATACCCATCAATCAGTATCTTTTATAAATTTAGAATCGCAAAAAAGTCAAAAAGTACATTATTTTTAACTTAATATGCCAAAATTTTAAAAACCATTTATTTAGTTAAATTTAATGTAGTTGATTTGCACGCTTTTTAATGCTGTAGAAATTTTGTTTTTGTCAGCGTTGAAACAAAAGCATAGCAGACGCATTCTTTCGGGACCTTCCTGTCCTACTCCCTCTAATTCTCGGAACCATCATGACCATTCGCCTAGCTGGACCGTCGTGACGCGTTTTTGATTAAATCCTTTGATTTCCATCTTCGAATTCAACATTGTTTGTTTTGATTGTTTTGTTTTGATTTGATTTGTTTTGATTGTTTGTTTTGATATTTTTGAAGGTGTAATAATAAATTCCATGCTATTTTTAACAGAAGCTCATTAAGAATTTACTAATATACGTATTCTGTTTAGGTATTATGAGAAAAAAACCATTCAAGGTACAGAACATTGAAGGAAATAACATTTAATAGGAAAAATCACATTTTTTAACCTTAAATTTTATTTTACTTTCAAAATTTACTAAGATGTAGGTGGTTTTATGTGTATTGTATTTGAAATTGAAATTCAAAATAATTTAAAAAAATAAAAACGCAAAATTAAAATAGTTTTGTGTTCAAAAAAAATTTATTTTTTAAATAAATAATTTTAATATTCGTGTATTATCTGCCGGAAAAATATAATATAAAATTCAAAAAATTTAAAATCTGAAAATCTCAGAATAGATACGTGAAATATTAGCAAACTTTTGTCAAAGGTAGATAGGAGTTTAAAAAATACCGATCATTTTAATGGACTGAATCATTTTAATGCACTTTTTTATTTAGTTACTTAAAAACGTTTGTTTTTTAGTTTATTTATTTAAGTTTTAAACTTTACAATCTAATTCAAATTTAAGAAATTAAATAGATTAAAATTTGCTTAATGCTTTTCCATTTAGGACCCATTCCATAAATTTCTTAATTAAAGCGGGAAATGATTTATGGCATGAGGGTGTTTTGGGATATAAATTTTCGCATGATTTGCTTTTTTTGATCTAAAGTTATAGGGGTTGTAATTTTAAATTTGCATAATGCTTTTCCGTTTAGGACCCAATCCATAAATTTTGAAATTAAAACAGAGAATGGATTATGACAGGGATATAAATTTTCGCATATTTTACTTTGACCGATATCTAAAGTTAAGGGTTGTAATTATAAATTTGCATAATGATTTTCTGTTCAGGACCCAATCCATGAATTTCTCAATAAAAGCTGGCAATGAATTATGGCATAAGAGGTCTTATGGCATATTAATTTTTGCGCAAATTATTTTGTCCGATATAAAGTTATAGGGGTTGTAAGTTTATATTTGCTTAATGCTCTTCCCTTTAGGATCCAATCAATAAATGTCTGGATTAGAGCAGGAAATGATTATGGCATAGAGGTGCTTTGGCATATAATTTTTTGCGTAGATAAGTTCGATGGAGCTTAAGGTAAAACATCACAGTTGGATTTTGACGGCAGATCTTTTCTAATTAATTTTTACTACAGTAATTTGACCTGCTGATTCAATTTTTGATATCCATTTTTTCTTAAAAAATTGTTATCGTCCACAAATCAACAAATGACACCAATAAAATACATGTAAAAAATACAATACATTAATAAAATTCATTATCAAAAATATCCTATTTTTTCATTTCCGATTTAGCGTATTTTGAGTAATAAACATTTTATTTAATTAAAAAGTTAAAAATTAAAAAAAAAATTTTTTGGATGTTAAAAATATTGTAAAAATAGCAGTCTCAAACCCACAGCTGCGGAATTCGAGTCCGACCTCTAACCACTCGGCTACTGGCCCATCTAAGGTTCTTTTCATAAAAGCTGGTTTAAAACAAACGTTTTAAAATGTAGTTTCCTGGCGTCAAATCAAAATATTTTAAACGAAAATTATAAAAATTGATTCGCTCAGATTTTAATGAAAGTTTGAAAATAGTTAGACACAAGCCTAATCAATACTTTAAATTTTATTTGATTAAAAAACTAATTTATGATTTTTTTATTTGCATTTCTTTTAAGAACATCGATTTTTTTAATTTCCTTAAAATTTTGAATTACGTTTGACGCCAAACCACATCTAAAAGATGCCCCCTTTTTTTCGTTAACTTTCTATAAAATTGTAATAAAAACTTAGCGAATTAAATTTTTTAAAAGACCAAAAACTGTTTTTTGAGCTTTAAATTCATCGAGCTATATCTTAAAATAGAACAGCCGGTAAATGATGAAACTATTACCGTTGGATACATCATAATCTGATGATTTCGACTATAATTTTGTCAGACAAAAATTAATATCTAAGTTGATATCTAACTTTTAGTAAAAATCATCATAACTGTGGTGTTCTACCTTAAGTTAGAGGTTGTAATTTGAATCTTTCATAATGCGCTTCCATTTCAAACCCAACCCAATACATAAATTAAAGAAATACCTTGTAGCTTTTTGTAACCTTTTTAAAAACCATTGGTTTTAATGAAATCAACTGAATTCCAAAAAAAATTATTCAGAAAATATTTCAAAAAATATTTTACTTTAAACAATTGAAATTTATAAAAATATTTTTGTAAAATCAATAAAAAACAAAAAAACAAAAGAAAAAATATCTTTAATTTAGCTTACCAGAAATACAAAGTTGTTGCATGCAGCAAATCGCTTTATTTGTTATCCGATGTCATTGTTCAATCCGATGTGAACGTGTTATCCGCTAATTGCTATCTGCCATCCGCTATCCGTCCGGTGTGAACCGGCCTTTATTGTTTTTTTTTTCTATTTTTTCACAATTATTCTGCGCGGCGGCTGTCGTGACGGCTCCGTCGCTTCTATAGTGCCGTTAAGTTTAATATCAATTGTTTGGTGGATCTAGTTTTTGATCGTTTTCATTATTTTTTAAAATATCCAGATTGAAATAATAAAATGTTCATTCTTATCCATTGTATTTCATACGGTATCAATATTCAAAAATCTTAGGAATATAAATCTTACTTTATCGTCTAAAACTCTGTTGATTTTTCCCAAAGCATCAAATCTCCGCCTAGTTTTGTGTTAATTTTTTAAATAACTAAAAAGCAATCCTACATATATTATGTTTAAAAAAATTTTAAACTACAAATTTTTCTAAATCCATTAAAAAACAATTACAATAGCTGTAAAAATACAGTTGAAATAATTTAAACTATAATTAAAATATCAACCAGCTTTGGATAGATCATTTAAAGGACAGGTTCCAGAGATTCTGAACTCCAAGGGAAGCTTTGCAGCTTTGAACAAAAGGGTCACAGCGCCGAACAGGATATTTGAGGTTAGGAACATTAAGAGAACCCTACCGATTATTTCGCTAAATGTCAGCCACACGGCTTGAAAAAAGCTTATTCCCTTTGTTTTCCATTTGAGACAGCCCAGAATGAACACGAATGAAGCAATGACACCGAATAAGTTGAATGTGAATCCGAAAGACAAATCGCCCTGATTAGCTCTCCAGGTGCTCTCGGCAACCACCATCACCATTTTCACAGCTGACACAGGGTGTGTAATCTGAAATTTTTCATAAAAAATCAGAATTTTATGTTTAAAAATAATTTTTTGAAATACAGGGTTTATTGGCTCTGTAAGTAGTTTTTGACGAGAACGCTGAAAAAGGGGTTGAATATGTTGCGTAAGTGTGCGTAGGTCTTTAGAAATTCTTATCTTTAACTTTTTTGGTGATCAGCAACACAAGTTTGCGATTGGCTTACGTTTTGTAACTTAAATTTTTTAGAAAAACAAGAAACTCACTATTTGTAATATTTTTAAAATTTCCTTATAATGAGTTTAATAACCCGATATGTTTTCTGGGCCACTTTTTTGGTTTGGACAAAAATTAGAACGAACACAATCAAATTTTATGTGTAAGTTTAAAGAAATTGCTAAGAAAATGAGGATATATTTTTTAAAAAATGTAAAACTACATAAAGATTTTTTACCAAAAACTTAGGCACAGTTCCATCTAAAGCCGGTGTTAAATCCAGAACAGTATCGAAATCTGTTGTGTTGCAGTTGTTTAAATCATAGGCCGGATGGTACACGTCACATATTGGTGAGAGCTCAACGAAAGTTGGCTGGAAATTTAGAAGTTTAATAATATCACACATTATATCCTCCACCACAAAACGCTGCTTTCGCTTGTTACACATTCTTCATCTCGCGGTAAGGAGGAATGGTCTCCTCGACTTGATTGCAAATTTTGCCTGGATGTCACAAATATAAGGCAGGCCTGAGAATATAATGAAAGTAATAGAAGCCGTCAAATTAGACGTAGACAAATAAAGAACAGGAAAATACAATACAGAGATGTTTGGAATGTTGATGGCTGATTTTATAGTTCCAGATTATGCATAAATTGGTTGGAGTAGAAAAAGAATCAGCTTAATCTTTAAACAGATCTTGACGAAGCATGGAGGTTAAATGGATAAAAAAAAAGAAATAAAATAAAAACAAGATTAAGCAAGATGAAGACAGTTTAATAAATTTGGTGGTTAAGGCATGCAAGACACAAGAAAGAAGTAAAATATATTTTGTTAGGAGCTAGGTAAAAAACAACTTATACAGAAAACAGATAAAAAAGGATTCGAGGTTTACAGCAATGTTCTCAAATTGGGCACTCCTTCCTTACCGGGATAGGGTAAGATTAAACCAATGTCTTCTGGAGTATCCAATTATAATTTTTTCAGTTTCGAACAGTTTACTTACGTTGAAAAGGCTACTCATAATACTTTGTCAGACTCCTGGAATTGTTTTTATTCGTTAAGTTTATAAATAGACAAAATTTAATTTCGGTTAATTGGCTGAGATTGAATCGTTCAACGTATATTTTATAGCTAAAAACAGATATATTAAATGAAACAAATTTGTATAAAAGTTGTGCAGATAAATGTAAATTTCTAAAAAATATTGGTCCGCAAAATAGTCTACTTTTTTAATAATAGTTTTTTTAAAATTTTTTAAACATAATTTGACGCCGCGGACCATTTAAACTATCGAAAATGCTTCCGAAAAAACACAAACTAAGTCGTGAGTCTCCAGAAATTCTCATATATTACTTGTAGACAGCATTTTATGTCTCAATTACTAACTTTCTCAGAAATAATGCTCATTTCGTTAAGAGTACAAATGAAGGCGAATGTACTCTGACTACCACATACTGACTCTGAGTAATTAGTTGCGAACTAACTTGTACACAGCATTTTATGTCTCAATTACTAACTTTCTCAGAAATAATACTCATTTCGTTAAGAGTACAAATGAAGGCGAATGTACTCTGACTACCACATACTGACTTTGAGTCATTAGTTGCGAACTAACTTGTACACAGCATTTTATGTCTCAATTACTAACTTTATACTCATTTCGTTAAGAGTACAAATGAAGGCGAATGTACTCTGACTACCACATACTGACTCTGAGTAATTAGTTTCGAACTAACTTGTACACAGCATTTTATGTCTCAATTACTAACTTTCTCAGAAATAATACTCATTTCGTTAAGAGTACAAATGAAGGTGAATGTACTCTGACTACCACATACTGACTTTGAGTCATTAGTTGCGAACTAACTTGTACACAGCATTTTATGTCTCAATTACTAACTTTATACTCATTTCGTTAAGAGTACAAATGAAGGCGAATGTACTCTGACTACCACATACTGACTCTGAGTAATTAGTTGCGAACTAACTTGTACACAGCATTTTATGTCTCAATTACTAACTTTCTCAGAAATAATACTCATTTCATTAAGAGTACAAATGAAGGCGAATGTACTCTGACTACCACATACTGACTTTGAGTCATTAGTTGCGAACTAACTTGTACACAGCATTTTATGTCTCAATTACTTACTTTATACTCATTTCGTTAAGAGTACAAATGAAGGCGAATGTACTCTGACTACCACATACTGACTCTGAGTAATTAGTTGCGAACTAACTTGTACACAGCATTTTATGTCTCAATTACTAACTTTCTCAGAAATAATACTCATTTCGTTAAGAGTACAAATGAAGGCGAATGTACTCTGACTACCACATACTGACTCTGAGTAATTAGTTGCGAACTAACTTGTACACAGCATTTTATGTCTCAATTACTAACTTTCTCAGAAATAATACTCATTTCGTTAAGAGTACAAATGAAGGCGAATGTACTCTGACTACCACATACTGACTTTGAGTCATTAGTTGCGAACTAACTTGTACACAGCATTTTATGTCTCAATTACTAACTTTCTCAGAAATAATACTCATTTCGTTAAGAGTACAAATGAAGGCGAATGTACTCTGACTTGTTGCGAACTATAGTCTATATAAAAATGATATGGACTGGCGACTACCTCAAACTTTAAAAGGTTATTATATCTCCATAACAAAAACAAGCAAAACAACAGCAGGAAGCAAAACAAAAGCTATTTTTTGCAGTGAATTAAAATGCGAAAAATCGCGAAAACACGAATGATAGAAAAAATTTGAGCGAGCCGATTTCGCTCACATTTTCAGAAAAAAACTCGAAAAAAACTATGCTCAAGCTTCGTTTCTTATCTTGTACTAAGAAAAAAGTTCTGTTTTTTGGAACCGGGTTTTTTTTCAACGCATCGGCCGTACGTAATGATGACGTCATAGAAAAACAATATTTCTAACCTTTTTAAATAATAACCACGGGTCTGAGCTATGCTCCGATATATGTCCCTTACATATTCCTTTTTCCGTTATGGAGATATAACCTTTAAAAATTCGAGTTTTGTGGCCAGTCCGCATAATTTTTGCATAGACTATAGAGCTGTAAAAAACTACTAGGGCCGGTCCACTAAACGCGTGCTGACTAGGTGCTATGTTAGCACGTTGTTTAAACCTCTTAATAATGTTTTATTTTTCGTGTTTTTTCCATAGAAATCTTATGGGAGTCTTTGTTTAAATGGGATAAATTAATATTTAAATAATTTTATTCATATTTGTTTTAAGTAAGATCTAAAAAAAACTTTAACCCTAAGTTAGGAGTTTTGCTAACCTTTAACTAGTAGTTACTGCCTTATTAGCTTGTATTTATAACAAATATGCATAAAATTAATAAAATATCAATTTATGCGATGCAAAAAAAAAGAGTTAGACAAGATATCTTGAGAAAATAAACCAAGAAATTAAGTTTTAAACAACGCGCTAACACAGCACACAACAACACAACACAGGTAAGGGCTGGGGCCGTGGTTTTTAGTCTTTCTTGGAAGGTCAGCGCCACCGGTGGAGATTTTTCGTGTTTTTTAGAAAACAAATTGCGCGCCAGGTTGTACTGAAAAAATTCGTGCCCGGTGGGCGCGGACGCAATCGCAAACCGTTCAGAGCTCTGCAGTGAGCGAACTTTTCTTAGGGTTGGTTCATACTTATGTAAAAACGTCCTTTGGACAAAGTCCAAAGGACAAACACAGCGTATAAACCTATGTAAAAACGTCCTTTGGACTTTGTCCAAAGGACGTTTTTACATAAGTATGAACCAACCCTTACACACGAGATTGAAATTACTTCAACCGATTTCCTTCCGATTTGACAAAGCGAAAACTACGCAGTCTGGATTCATGCAAGTGCTTTTATCACAAAAAATACTGGGAATTAGAGTGAAAAAGTATTTACTTCGACGTATTTGAATTAATAGCATGTTATTTTAAAGACCATGATAAAAACGCTCCGATGAAAAGTTGGTGTAAAAATTGGAGTGGCTTGTGTGCTGAGATTTAGGGCTGGTTCATACTTATGACAAAACGTCCTTTGGACAAAGTGCAAAGGACAATTTTATAAAAGCCAAAACGTCCTTTGGACAAAGTCCAAAGGATAATTTTATAAAAGCCAAAACGTCCTTTGGACAACCCAAAACGTCCTTAGGACTTTTGCCTTTTGAACGAAGTACTGGAACGTTAATTTACAATTTGTCCTTTGGACTTTGACCAAGGGACAAAATCAAAAGTGAAAAGTCCAAAGGACAAAAGAATAAATACGTTGTCCTTTGGATTTTGTCCTTTGGACTTTTCCCTTTGGATTTTGTCCTTTGGACAAAGTCCAAAGGACAAAAGTCCTTTGGACTTTGTCCAAAGGAAGTTTTGTCATAAGTATGAACCAGCCCTTATCGAATCACATCTGTGATCGAGGCTTTAGATTTTTTCTAATTTTATAAATTATACGTTTTAATTAAAAACTAATAAACATTTATAATCATTTTTCTTGCAAATAAAAACCAAATCAAACCATAACTTAAAAAATCACCAATTATCAAAATCACCAAACGTATTAAAATACGGTGACGATAAAAATTAATTCTAAATGTAGGTTATTGATGTTTCCCGGAGCTCCACTTTTAGGAGCTCCGAAGCAACCCTCGGAGCTCCGGAGCCCAGGAGCTTACCGTATTTTTGTACTAATTTTATGAATATAATTGTGGAGTAATGCTAAAGATTATTTTGTCAAAATTTTTTTTTAAACTAAATTTTTTTCAAAACATAGTCTTAAAAATGCAAATAGAGCAAATTTCAATGTATTTCAAACCTAAATAAGATTAAAATCGCTCATTTAAAAGATGGAGCTCCAGACTCCGGAGTTCCGGAGCTCCGTCCGCTTTAAATGGCCGGAGCTTGGGAGTATGAGATTGCAGGGTGAAACATTACTAATGTAGGTATATTTTTTACAAATTGTGAAAACTAAATGTATGCAAAAATAACTCGTTCAAATAATAACTAAATTCGCTCTTGAACGTTTTGTGCAAATAAATACGAATGCAAAATTTTAGAAATTTATTTCCATTAGTATAAAGTAAACACAGCATATAACTAATTTCACGTGCTAATAAAATTTTTTTTAATATCTTGGGGGAGTTCTTGATAATGGAAACTATATGAAAGTTGATATCTTATGTAAATAAAGTGTATTTTCTAAAGTAATAAATGTTTAAATATATTTTGAAATGTGTAAACAATCGCATATATGCTTCAGGAAAAACAGATGAAAAAATGGAATAGAAGTGTTTTAAAATGAAAAAAAGCTATTTAGATCAAAAGAACAATCTAGAACAATAAAGTATTTTGCGAATATATACACGTATTTGAAATTTATATGTACCAATATATTTACTCATTCGTCAAAATTTTGCTTTCGTTTCGGCAAAATTTCGTCAAAAATAAAATAAATAAAAAAATTGACTAAGTGTCAGTGGCCATTGACAGTGGCCAAGAATAAATTTAACTACAAAAAATAAAAATAAATACGTATATATTTTTATATACTTTTACTAAAACGTTTATATTTCCATATAGTTTATTATTTGTAGCGCTTTGAAACGTAATTTGTGTAAAAAATAGCTGTGCAATTTTAATGTTGCTACTAAGTATTTTAATTTAAACTAATTTAACCTAAATAACCAAAAATCTTTGATGCTTGATACATACAAAGTAATACAAAAATATCATACAAATTTTTTTTATAATAGTGACGTTTGCTCACATGTTATAACGCCAGAAATTATTTAAATAGTTGTAACTACTGTCAGAGTATTAACTAATGCAACAGTATAATAACAAAAACAAAAATTTTAGAGCAAAAGGAACGGAAATTTTTTGGAAAAACCCAGAAAAAATATTTACACCTTTAAGCTAAAAAATAAATTAAAATAATTAATAAAAAAAAATAAAAATAGACAGAAGGCCTAATTAATTAGAAAGAATATAATAATATATAACCAAAAACAAAAGTTACACGTTTCTGCGCTTCTCTGGACGTGTAATGGACAAATAAATAAAATAGTTGCGCGTCATCAGCAGAGGCTATTCTACTTATTTTACAACTAGAAACAAGCTGAAAATTTTTTTATAAAACAATTTTAGCAAAATGCTTAAAAGATTTTTTAAGTGAAGAATGAAAAAACATAATATGCATAAAAGATTGAAATTAGTTTTGGCAGCAAGGTTCTAGCACGTGCAACAGACCAAAAAGCTTAATTTTTCTGGAGCTATCTAACTTATAATCAGCTTGTTTTGAAGCGAATTTAGACACGATAAATAAAACCGCAATTTAAAGCAGCCTTTTTTCCAAGTTCCTAAGTTCAAATTAAAATATCACACCGAACTTTGGTTTAATATGTCTAAAATTCCTCTACTTTATTTTTTTCCAATCCAAAAAATGAGTTGTCTTAAAGTAAAATTAAAAAATAGTTTTATTGGTTATCGGAGAATTCAAAAAAACTTAGCAAGAAAATTTCAGCCGTCTGAGATAAACTGTCTATGTTTTGTGCAAATATAGCATTTTAATAAAAATATTTAAATACTGCTTAAAACTGTTTACAATTTCACATTTTCAAATGAACATATTGCGTGAGGCCTGGTTCACACGGGAGTGACACAATAACAATGTAAACGCGTGTGAAACGGGATGTGACTTGTCACTATGGTGTGAACCGGCCCTAAATTTGTTGTTTATAGGTCGCATTGTTGTCATTGGTTGGTGGTTGCTGATAATGTTGCTTATTAGTACTTATACCGCGCAACTTACGGCTAACATGACGTCCGAAGGTTTGGACACGGGCATCGATACCATGGACAGATTGGCTGGTCAAGGGCGACTGGTTTACGGTAATTTTGATATTAATGTTGATCTTTTTTTATTGCTCTTCCTCTTTTTCTTCTGATTATTGTTCGAACCGTCATATTTTAAAATCAATATATCTTCTTCTTATTATTATCCTTCGTTACTGATTGATTAAAAATTAACATAAGCTCCTTGGAAAAGAAAGGGAACTGGGCTAGTTTTATATTTATCAGTTTGTGTTGACACGATTCATATAAGAGAGATATAAATAATAATATACATGTTTGTGGTTGCTTATATTTATTGTTAAGTAATTTGTTATTTTGCGTTATGATTAAACTTACACATATTTCTAATTTACTTTTTTCTTAATTCCCTCCTTTAACCTTTTCTACTATGGCGCTTTAAGCCCGAGGCATATACTTTGTACAAAGTGTCATATAAAAACTAAAACCAAAAGTTTAATTTTGCACATATAAACGCGTTTTGCGACATTTTTAAAATTTTCTATACTTTTTCTTTGGGTCGAAATGCCAAAAATACTGAAAAAATAAAAAAAATTCCTTTAAATTATCGGAAATTGAAGTTTTTTTTGAACTTCGAAAATTTTGGGCAAAGTATGAACCAGGCATTAATTGTATTTTTGGAAATCTTATTTCAAAGTTCGTTTAAAAGGTGTTTAACAGGTTTGTGTCGTTTTAAATAAATATAGGAGAGTATTATATTTTTACCCGTCAAAACAAAAATGCACCAAGTCAATTATTAAACAATTTTCAATTATTTTTTTAGTGTTGTAAATTGGTTAAGTATAAGTATATGTTGATCATAAGTTGCTTTATTTGGATTATTTATCATATGATTATTTATTTTGGAGTTTTCCATGCTAAGGTGCTTTATACCACTGTTTTTTAAATATATATTTTTGTAGTATTAAACGTTTTTTAGGAACAGCCGAAAACAGCTCAGTGGAGGAATTTTTGCTGGCATCAAAAGTGGAAACTTTTGAAAAAATGCGAATTTACATCCGAAACAAAAAAACATTCTTCACCTTTGAAACCGGACTGGAAAAGGTTTATTTTCGACCGTTTCAGTGTTTTTAAATATTTGTTTGCTCACGTATAAAGAGGATTGCTATTTATTTGTTATTGAATTTCCTAGCATTTTAGAGGCAACTACATTTTTAATTAGAGTTTTTTAACAAAAAAACATGTTTTCTAGCAGGAATTTTTTAATTAAATTCGTTTGTAAAAGATAAAATAAATAAACAAATAAATTATGGGGAATACTCGAGCGCTTATTGTAGCTTGCTAAAAATCATATATTATCGAAGTTTTAAGGACAGTAAAGAAATATTAAGTTATTCTGTGATACTTGTAAACGTAATTTTTTATTATGATAAATTGTGAATTTTTATTATGACTTTTTTTGCTTAAATATTTACTGTTCAATTAAAATAGGGCACGAAAACGATTTAGGGTCGAAAGAGCTGAGGAAACTTAGAACTGTAAATTGGAGCCAAAAATCCGGAACTTGTAGCCGTAATTAAGGAACTTGGAGCCGTAAGATGGGAACTTAAAGCCGAAAATAAAATTTGCCAAAACGTTTACATAAGCCTAAGGGAATCCTAAATATAACCCTAAACCATTTTTTCTTAATGGCTTAAGATTCCAATTGCTCGTGGTTTCAAGTTCCTAAAAATTTCTGATGGTTCCAAGTCCCCTGCTTGTACATACCAAAAATAGGCAATTTTCGGGCTTAAGGTGGAACGATACAGTTAGGATACCCTGTCGGTTTTCTTGCATAACTCGTGCCTTACGTGACGGACAGAAGCAAACTATATGTTGGAAGAAAAGGTATTTTTTCCGGTCAGTTCGGTATCCTTAACATTTTTGGTGAACTATTCCACGCCGAGATATGCTTCGTTGAAAAAAAAGGCATTTTAGTTTTTTCCTATTTAACAGAATGAGAGTTAATATAACGTAAAAAAAATATAACTCAAGTTAGATACACCGAATGTGCATGCCCACAAAAATTTTCAGCGAAATCCCTACTATTGAAGTTTTTTAATTTTGTTTTATTGCTAAAATTGTTGAAATAAAAATTAAAAAGAATTGATAGTAGAGATTTCGTTAAAACTTAAAAACTGGCTCAGAATTACGGTACAACTTCTGTGCTAAAAGTTGGAAACAAACTAATTCCTATCAAATGACTAAACTTTCGTTATATTTTTTTGATTTGACGTCCGGAAACTACATTTTTAAACGATCGTTTAAAACTAGTTTTTAAAAAAAGAACTCAGACGGGGCAGTAGCCGAGTGGTTAGAGCGTCGGATTGTAATCCCGGAGGTCTAGGTTTGAGTCTCCGTGGCTATGTTTAAAAAAATTAAAAAAATGTGTTTTTTTTTAATTTTTAACTTTTTAATTAAAAAAACTGTTCATTATTCAATACTGTATTCAACCCGGAGTACGTGTTTTGAGGTGTTTTTGAGGTAAAACTGCTATATAGTCAGAATGCCCCCCAAGGGAGGGTCGAATTGAAAAACTAGTGCCCTCCGGGGAGTCGATTTGAAAGCGGAGGTAAGATTGGTCATCAGGACTTCCAAAAACCCCCGAGTACATGTTTTGGGGAAAATTGGTGAAATTTTTGCAATTGTATCGTTCTACCTTAAATGGGCTCATAACTTTTTACACAAGACTTAAATAAAAAACCCTAGAAAATAAGATTTACGAGTCCGATTTGTGGTATAAGGATGTTTTACCAGCGCATTTTACTTTTCGATCGGTCAAATTGATAATTGGCACATGTATGGGACTTGTACCGATAATAAATTAATAGATTAATAAACCGCTTAAGTGCTAAAATAAACCGAAAAATATAATTTAATTAAAAAAATACGTGTCGCTTCTATCAATTACCTATGGTTGAATTATATCTGGCTGACGCTGAAAATTAGAATGCAGACATGAAGGGACCAATTAAAATTGTGCGGTAATGACGTTTTTTTACTCTCTCATTTCATTTGGTAGATTTTTACCAAATATTTGGTAAAAATTTACGAATTATTTGGTAAATTCTCAACTCAAAAAATATTTGGTAACCGTTACCAAGTATTTGGTAAAAGTTACGAATTCGGCATAGTTACCACAAATTTGGTAGATTTCTGATTTGTACCGTATAATTGGTAGTTTCTGTTTACCAAAAATTTGGTTACTTTTTTGTATACCGAAAAACTAGTTACTTGTACAAATTTTTTATATTTTCAATAGTAACTGTTTTATTTTAAGTGCATTATATGGTGCTTTAAGTGCCATTATTTGAATCTTAAGCGGTATTGTAGGATTTGAGTCCCAATTTTTTATTGAAATAATTTAGAAAAAACTCCACGTAAAATTTTCATTTAATTATTATATTTTTTTTTAGAATGATTAATTGACAGATTTTTATGATGCGTTTATATAGCCCATAAGACTTCAATTTATATAATTATTTATTCAATAGACATAAAAATTTACACAAAAAAAGGTTTAAAAATAAATAAAATTATATCACATTTTACTATTTTTTTTAGTAAATAGTATAAGATCAATCCTTTCGTAAAAAAATAGAAAAAACAATAGCAAATTGTATTGACGGTGACAAATTACGACTCAGCAAATCAAGCTCTTAAAATTATTAAAGAATAAAGTTGACTATAGGCAAAAAAATCTAGCTGACCGCGATATTTATTGCATTGAATCGACTATTTAACAACAAAAACATTGAAAAATTTTCACTAAAGTGGGTTACTAACAAAGATTAAAAACTGTCTTTTAATAATTATTTATCAAATTACTTAATTTTGAACATAATTGCAAATTTTTAAAGAGCTAAAGTTGGTTGATCTATGTATATTTTTTGAAAAGGGGGAATTAAAAAAAAATTCTGCATTCTTATTTGTTTAAAAAAACGTCATTACCGCACACAATTTTAATTGGTCCCCTCAGGTCTGCATTCTAATTTTGAGCGTTAGCTAGATATAATTCAATCATAATTTTTGTATATTTTTTAAAAAGGCGGAGATTCAAAAAAATATGACTTGTGATTTAATTCGTTTTTTTGACATAACCGCACATTTTTAAATGGACCCCTCATTTCTGCGATGCAAACTAAGGAGGTCAGCCAGATATAATTCATCAATAAGTACAATGTCACCACACTGTTTAAAACTCTTAAAATGTTGCATAGTATACTAAGTTTATTGTAGTATTAAATTGATACAGGAAAAAAATAATCCCAGGTAAATAATCCAAGGCCAGGAAAAAATAGTCCAAAGTCAGTAGGTCGAAATAATTCAATGTTGGTACACTTCATTAATTGAATTTCAGCAAAACCATTCCTTCTTTTATTTTCAAAGTCACTTCAATGACACATATTAGTGATGTTCCCTAAAGCTTCGCCTCATTTCTGAACTAATGTTATAAAATAATTAAAAGGTAAATTGTAGATTATTTGTCAACTGTTTTTAACGAAATTTTTAAAAACGATAAAAAAAGGCTTAAAAAAGCACATAGACTAAATTAATTGAATTTCAATTTTTAAATAAGCCTAAATTCGCTTATTTATGTGGCAGAGCTCCGGAGCTGCCTTTGCTCCAAATAGCCAAGGCTTCAAAACATGATTGTGGTGAGAGTAGAAACATCACTAATACACCAACATATACATATGTATCAGGTAGATTCAGCTGTGCTTGTTTAAAATGGTCTTCTGTCCGTGTCCTGACCACAATAAAAATTCAACGAGTGTTGTCTTTTACTATTTAGGGCTGTAAGAGCTTCTTTCACTGAAATGTCAGTGGCCTAAATAATAATAATAGTATTAAACTCCATTAATTCTTACTGTAAATTTAGAGTTTTGATTGCTATGACACTGCTTAAATCTGAATTTTGTTTATATAATTTTGGATTTTGAATAAATTTTTACAATAATTTCAAAAAAAAAACCAAATCTCTGTTTTGCTTGCAGATAAAAACCTTAATTTTTTAAAGTTATATGGCCTTTATATTGTGAATATTGTTTAAAAAAGGCAAATTATTTAAAAACCTAAGTATTTTGCTAAATTGGAATCAAATAAACTGATACTGTTTTTTGCTATTATTATCCTGCAAATCAATATATAAGAAAAATCTGTTAATTGTAGAAATTCATTATGATTCGCAGAAAAGTCTATCCGTGCTATTCATAAAACTTTCCATTTTGGACTGGGTCCGTTTTTTACTGGGTTCATTTTTTTATACAGACCGGTCTGCGTAAAAAACGGTCGCAGTCCGTTTTGATCATCGGAAAGTGAACTGGGTCCGTTTTTTTCATTGGAAAGGTCCGTTTTTGTAAAACTGGAAAACATTGAAAAAAACCAACAAGAACGCAGAATTTTTTTTAAATTTCACCTTTTCACAAAAAATACAAGAATTAACCAACTTTAGCCCTTAAAAAATTTGCATTTTGGTTACAAATTAGGTAATTTAATAAATAATTATTAAAATACAATTTTTAATCTTTGTTATTAATCCGCTTTAGTTAAAAATTTTGAATGTTTTTGTTGTTAAATAGTCGATTCAATACTGAAAATCTCGCGGTCAGCTAGATTTTTTTTGCCTATAGACGTATTTTTTAACAAACTATCAAGCAATTTAAACAATAAACACAAATATATAAAGTGTTTAATTGCTTATCTCCTAAAATTTTTAAAATTATAGTTAAGACATTCTTTTTGCTTAATATTTACAGGTTAGAACTGAAAATTTCGCCTACTTATGGGACAGATTAACACTCAGTTACCATGCTTACAGTAAACCCTGTGATTTGCAGTTGTCAAAAGACAGCTTTGGATCTGTACCGCTAGCACTTGCATTATCCATGAAATCTCCGTATAACGAGGTTATTTGCAAAATGTTTTTTTTTACTTTAAAAATTTGTCCTTGTAAATTTCGGCTTAAAATTTGCACTTTTTTAAAAACTTGGGGTTGAGAAGTTTTAGTGGATTTGAAATAGAGACCAAAATAACATAATTGGAAACAGAATATCTCCATATGAAATATTCTTGATCCGTTTGATGTGTGACAAAATTCCTTTCCAAACTGCAGCAGTTTGGAAATTTGCTTTGTGACGTTTAAAAATTCCTTTTGGTCAAAAGTTCATCAAAACTTCAAAAGTTTCTTTTGTTTTGTGAATTATAAACGACACCACTTGGCGGAAACAAATTAGCAAAATTTTACGATTTATAGAAGGTCACACATTATAATAGCTTATTAACTCATAATGCTAACCATCGTTTAAACTAGCTCGTTTATTATTTAGAGAATAAATTTTTGATTTAGTACTGAAAACTACTAGATCACCTCAGCGTTATAAAAATGCAAATGTGAAAAATTTTTGTTTGTGCTGCTTTAGACCTTGCTTTGGCGTGCAAACGTAAATTTAACAAGTTAGATTCCGGTTTTATTTCTGTCTATATAAAAAATTTTCTCAGTCAATTTTGCAGCTTAAAAATATTTTTTTGGCAATTTTTTAGCTTAAAGAGCATTTTTTAGGAAATTTCCCAAGCAATTTTGCAGCTCAGGGAGCAGAAAATTATGGAAAACATTATATCAGAAACCATGAACGAATTGGCCTTTTGCAAGGAAGACTTTAAAAAAGATCAGGAAGTGCCAGAAGGCGGATATACAGGCACAAATTTTTCGGATATTAAAGGTAATTCGGAATTCTTGCAAGTTAATAATGCTGGATATTTTTTCATTATTTTTGAACAGGTTTTTGGGATATAAAAATAAAGCAAAATTTACTAAAATAGCTTAGATAAGCATGCACAGAGTTTTAGATGTATGTATTAAGCACACACATGTAATACTTTTGTAAATGGCAAAATAATGTTTAAGCCAATATTTTCGTTTATCCCATTTGATTAACAATTTTTCAGTGCACCATGACTAAAAGGTCATCGCGTCTAAACATAACGCATTGACAGTGGAGTATTTTTGCCTTGTCGGGCGCTAATTGGAACACACGAATATTTTTTTAAATTATAGGTATTTTTATGGTAATTTATGTTTCGTTTGGTGTGGGCGTTTTCTTTCTAATTATCGAATGGGTGATCTCATGCCGCCAATTGGCTAAATTAAATAGGTAAATTGCATTGCAGTTTATTAACAAATACAACGGTTGTAAATTACCATTGCTTTGAAAGAAGCAAAAAATCTGCATGATGGTGTTTTATTTTAAAAAAAATGTATGGAGAAAATTCATATAAAATTTTTTGGTCCTATTGAGAGCTGCGAGTTTTGAAATGCTGGGGTATTTTTACCAAAAATTATAAATTATTTAGATTGTTTTTTAACGAATTTAATTTGCAGATTAAGCTGAAAGCTAGTTGAAACAGAATGCACTTAGAACGGGAACTTGGAACTGACAATGGGGAACTTTGAACCGAAAGTGTGAAATCTCAAAAAAACCTATCACTAAGCGTAAACAAAAGCATAACTTTAAATCGTATCAATTTTTTTATTTCGGCTTCAAGTTCTCATTTTTGCAGCTTAAAGTTCCCGAAAATGTCTATGTAAAGTCGTCGTTACTACGGCAAAATGAGCCACTGTCGTTATAAAATACGCGTGACTGTTGCTGATCCCGTAGTTAGTAAGGTACTTGTAGAAATCTAAAATGAGTCACATGTATTTTATACAAATTGTGGCTCATTTTGCCATAGTAACGACGAAGTGGGCTGCTGACGACCCTATTACCCAGCCTTTTTCATTTAGCGCACTGACAAAAAACGTGATTATCGTATTTTATAATTATATTAATGATACTATCTTATGAACTTAAATTTGTTCGGCATTCTTCAAGTATAACCCATTTAAGTGGTCACCGGAAAGATGGATTGTTTAAAACTTTTATTTTTCAAGTAAATTATCGTGATCAAACTCACAAATAACAATTATCGTGGACTTTAGACCTTAATTTCCCTAAGCAACCTAAGCAAAACCTTAAAATAAAGCTAAATTTAATGTTTTGTTTGATTTTCAGGTTTTGCTTAGGTTGCTTAGGAAAACTAAGGCCTATAGTCCAGGATTCAGGTTGTTTATGAGTTTTATCATGATATTTTTTTAAAATTTATTACTTTGTCTAAGATTTATTAAAAAAATAATATTAATTTAATGGGTTGTTTTTGAAAAATAACGGTTTTAAATAAGTAGTTCGTCCATGTTTAAAGTAGTCCATTGTAACGGACAAAAGGGGAAAAGCCGGTATTGTAGGCCCTTTGTACGCTACACGAGGCACTTCCTTTCCTTGTCTAGTAAAAAACAGGGGTTTTTCTCAATATTAAATAGCTCAGTTATAGAAGTAAGAAAAGAGCAAGTAATATTCAGTAATTAATTAACCTATATGTGCGGGGATTATACGACACACCCTCTTGACCTTGGGGTCAAGTCGGGTTACGGTGGAGAGGGAGAGGGGTATACGGTAATAGGATAGTTTAATTGCCGGAGAAGGGTTCCAGTACTCAAAATTGGTTTAGAATGCGGAAACGCAAACTAATGAGTGTATTTTTACTATTTCTTTATGGAAATTAGAGGTATTGGGTTAGGAGAGGGAACACCGTATTTGTTTGTGTCGTATAAGATATTTTTTGTGCTACAATAGTGGTGGGTTTGACCGTGTTAAAATCAAGTGTTTATGTAATTTAAAAAAACGACTTTGCGTAATGAAATGCGCAGCCGCTGAGTGGTTTGTTTACAACCGTTACACCAATAGAATTTATTATGATTTTTACGCTACAATAACAAACCGCGTTGCGGCCAACACGTTAGTTAAATTTTGCATTAAGCACCAGTTTTATTAAATGAAAATTTTTAAGGCTTTAGCCTGAAAGACAAGTTTTAACGTGGGTTAGTTTTACCTGAAGACACTAATAAAAGAAAACAAACAAAAAACCGGTAATTATACACGATAAATTACTGGTTAGGTTTTTATGTGACTAGTAATAGAGGATTTAAGTTTTAGCGGATGCGAAAAGGGAGTTTAAAAGAAATTTGCAGTTTTTAGTAACAATCTTGAAATTAACACGGTTAAATTTTTACTAAGGAAGGGCTTTGATGACCACTAAACCTCCTAACTTAGAATTTTTAGTTACTTAATTTAAATTAAATTACGTGCAATTTTCTAAATAAAAAGATACCTTTACCAACTGGTTACCTCGATGCCATTCCGCCATATAGTTAGATCGGGGTCGCCAGAAATTTGTCCTAACTCAATCAAAAACAACTCAATCAGCCACTGAGTTATTTTTCCTCAACAACATTCCCTACCTAAGTTGGCCAAAATCAACTGCAGTGTGTCGGCGTCTCAGGGGTGATCATATTTAAAAATATAGGTTAAAAAATATATAAATACCTAATCTGGGTCTGCTGACGTGTTTTGGGTCCCAATCCTCGAAGTAGGTATACACGACTATTTGATAACGGTAAGCGCAAAACCGTGATAAGGAACCCTTTAATGCCCTTACACTGTATGGAGCCTTTTTACTGCTTGGAACAATTTAATTTGAAATGCGTGGCGACAAAAATTTGAATATGTTAACAACGCGTATGAAAACTGGACGGAATGGCAATATAATATTTTAGCGATTGTAATAATATATTTTACTAACCTAAACTACCACGCGCTCTCCGCCACACCATCCTGTATTTTCTTTCCGGTGACCACTTAAATGGTTGTACTTGAAGAATGCCGTTTCTTTATGATTTGAATTGAAGTGAATTAAAATTGCTTTATTTTTAATTATTTCTTACGCCCATAAAAAGAATAATTTTTTTATATACAATAAAATGTATGTTATACATATATTTGTTACGATATTTGTGTTTACTTTTATTAATTTTATTTTTTTTAGAAAACGACTTAGAACGGGATCGTTGGCTGGATTGCACTTGCAAGACGTATCTCAAGATCGTATGTATCGCTTTTTAAGTTTTAAGGTCTCTTCGGACAGTTTTCTTAAGTATGGAAAATCGCGATTTTTGGCATACGAGATCTCGTCAAATACAATAATATTTCACTAAAAAATTTATATGAGTGTTAAAAAGGCAGAAATATTACGATTATAAAGTGAACATTCATTATATCATTGTAAGTAATTGAAATAATTGATATTAAAAATCAAATTGCAATGAAATTTTTTTAAAACCCTTAAAAATATTTACTGCACACTATTTATTAAAAAAATACTTCCAATAGAGAGACACCGTTACCCTTTTTCACGTACGTAAAAATTAAATTGAATACTGTTGTATTTATGGTTTAATATACAATTTTCCGTAAAAAATGGGGGTTAATTTTTTCAAAATTTCGGTAAAACTTTTATTTAATTTAATTTGGCAAAAATCAAAGCTCCAGATAGTATATTTCTATTGAAATTTATAATTTTGGGAAGGTCATAATATCTTTTGTATTTTTTAACGCATAAAAAGTTTTGTCATGCGTCGTGCGTTTTATTGATTTTTTAGAGGGTTTGTTTATAAATCGATTTTAGAGCTCATCATCCCATGGTAGCAGTGGCATAGTCGATTAGCGCGTGCGTTGTCAAATTTTTGAAAGGTCCCGAGATCGATTCCCACATTGAACATATTTAGCCATAATTTTTTTTTGATTTTAATAATGTTTTTTTTTAATTTTTTTATAATTTTAAAAATTTATTTCACATAAATAAAAAAATATCATTATTGTAAACAGGATTTGTTGCCGGATTTTCGCCAATTAGTCAAATTTTCGTCATTTGAATATCTTAAAATATTATAATACTCTATAAGTATAAAAATTCAAAAATAAATTGTGTGTAAATAAAAATGGGTAATTTTTGCTCTTTATTGCAATTGGTTTACTATTAAACGCTCTGCAATAAAAACTGTCCGGAGAGACCTTAAGCTATAAAAAAACTGTATTTAAATTTGTGTAATACAATTTCTATTGATTTGTCGATTTGTTCAACATTAAAAAGGAAAGACTTATTTCTCTTATTGAAACTAACTAAAACATTTCTTAGACAAAGTAGTTTGGGGTTTTTATACTATGTTATGTTTGTAGTAAAATAATTTTAAAAAATAACAAAGTGTTAAAATAATTTGTCGTTTTCTGACTGACACAAAAAAAATATATTATTTTTTTAGTTTTTCTTAGTGGATAAATTAAAGTGCATAAGCGTTAACGGAAAAAAAGTAATTCAAAAGTTTTTTTAACTAACAAATTTTCTAACTATTAAATTATGATAATAAATTAGCATCTGGTTTGTACTGCTGCTCACTAAATAAAAATATAGACGATTTGATAATAATTTATTTATACGAAAATTCAAATACACACCTCAGTTTTAATTTTTTTATAGTACGATAAAACGATATTTTAAAAAAATCATGCTATCTGCTATCTGTGACAATCACGAAATTCTAATTTTAAAAAAATGTTTATTCCTGAAAGCCGCCGGATATACATGGCCAAAAAAGCAGCACTAATAGCAATAATAAAAAAATATGCATAACAACAATATCAATATCATATCAATATTTTTGTGTCTCCGCCGGGACTCAAACCTGCAAGCTTCAGTATATACTTAAAACGAGCTTTCTGTCACTGCGCCACGACTTTGACAGAATTGAACCGAAAGGATTTGAATTGGGGGTAACAAGGATAATTTTCAAATGTTTTAAAATTGAGGAAAATTTAAGCGGTCGGAAGTTGAAGCTAAAAATGGGAAAGATTAATCTGTGTGTGTAGTAAGCTGGAACCCGCTTTTCTGAAGCGGTTTAATCTAAGCAAAAACCTAATCTTAACTATAAACCCTGGTTTATCCTCAGTGCTAAGTACCAAGGAACAAAGCCAAAAATTTCGATTTTAACAAGTTTTTTTACATTTTCTACGCTCAAACCCTGGTTCATCCTTAGTCCTAAGTATTAAGGAACAAAACCAAACATTGCGATTTTAAAAGTTTTTGGAATTTCGACCAAAAAAGCAGTATAAAAAGTAAATAAATTAAAAAGGTTTCAATCTCCCGAAAATTAAACTTTTGATTTTGTTTCATTTTTTTTGCTGAAGCCAATTTCCTGCAATAAAGACCATTTGCATTATTCAATTTTTAAAAACTCAAAATTTTGATAACTTTGACACGATTCCAAATTATCTACTCATACGGTTTTTAGAGCCCAGGGGCCTGTTTCATAAAAATCTTTAAAAATTCTCATTTTACAAATCTCCGCCTATTTTTTGTAAAACACATGATAAAGGTTTTTCGACTTGTAATCCAGGAGAGCATCTCCGCGCACTACTCTGCTCTGATTGGTTGCAGCCACGTTATTTCATCTCCGCTGACCGATCAATATTCGCCGCGTTGTATATTCTCTATTATGTAATTTACAAAAAATAGGCGGAGTTTTGTAAAATGAACATTTACAAACGTCTTTGTGAAATAGGCCCCTGTACAGCGGTTTATTTAACTTAAAATAAACCACGTTGTTCTGGGGATGAATTAGTGGTTAAAGTCTATTTAGTTTGCATTTTCAACAAATATGCACGAAGTTATTAAAACATCACTTACTGCCATTTAAAAAAGAATAAACTAAAATTTCTCGAAAAATAAATGGAAAAATTTAAAACATTATCAAGAGTTTTAACAAACAACCCGCTCGCGTTCAGTGTACCGGCCCCAACTTTGGAAAACCCCGTATTTCAAATGACGACCGCTATCTTTTTTAAAAGTCTTTTTTAGCGCACGACAAGCACCCGATTAGTTTTTTCGGAGCTGTTCGCTATCGGGTTTGGCGCATCAAGCGGGATTTGGTTCTCAACTACGTACCGGATCACGTGGGGCACGGATGGGCGGCCAAGGACCAGGCCATGGCAGAGGTGGTGAGAGCCAAGCGCAAAATGGAGCTCGGTACGTGTATTTATAGACTAAATAACTGAACGGACCGGGCTGGGTCGAGAAGGGCCAAAACCTAGTCCGAAAACGGTAAACAAAATCAGATTTGGTTCTCAACTACGTACCGGATCACGTGGGGCACGGATGGGCGGCCAAGGACCAGGCCATGGCAGAGGTGGTGAGAGCCAAGCGCAAAATGGTGCTCGGTACGTGTATTTATAGACTAAATAACTGAACGGACCGGGCTGGGTCGAGAAGGGCCAAAACCTAGTCCGAAAACGGTAAACAAAATCAGATTTGGTTCTCAACTACGTACCGGATCACGTGGGGCACGGATGGGCGGCCAAGGACCAGGCCATGGCAGAGGTGGTGAGAGCCAAGCGCAAAATGGTGCTCGGTACGTGTATTTATAGACTAAATAACTGAACGGACCGGGCTGGGTCGAGAAGGGCCAAAACCTAGTCCGAAAACGGTAAACAAAATCAGATTTGGTTCTCAACTACGTACCGGATCACGTGGGGCACGGATGGGCGGCCAAGGACCAGGCCATGGCAGAGGTGGTGAGAGCCAAGCGCAAAATGGAGCTCGGTACGTGTATTTATAGACTAAATAACTGAACGGACCGGGCTGGGTCGAGAAGGGCCAAAACCTAGTCCGAAAACGGTAAACAAAATCAGATTTGGTTCTCAACTACGTACCGGATCACGTGGGGCACGGATGGGCGGCCAAGGACCAGGCCATGGCAGAGGTGGTGAGAGCCAAGCGCAAAATGGTGCTCGGTACGTGTATTTATAGACTAAATAACTGAACGGACCGGGCTGGGTCAGAAGGGCCAAAACCTAGTCCGAAAACGGTAAACAAAATCAGATTTGGTTCTCAACTACGTACCGGATCACGTGGGGCACGGATGGGCGGCCAAGGACCAGGCCATGGCAGAGGTGGTGAGAGCCAAGCGCAAAATGGAGCTCGGTACGTGTATTTATAGACTAAATAACTGAACGGACCAGGCTGGGTCGAGAAGGGCCAAAACCTAGTCCGAAAACGGTAAACAAAATCAGATTTGGTTCTCAACTACGTACCGGATCACGTGGGGCACGGATGGGCGGCCAAGGACCAGGCCATGGCAGAGGTGGTGAGAGCCAAGCGCAAAATGGTGCTCGGTACGTGTATTTATAGACTAAATAACTGAAGAACGGACCGGGCTGGGTCGAGAAGGGCCAAAACTTAGTCCAAAAACGGTAAACAAAATCAGCGACTAAGCTAAGCCTTAGCAAAATTTAAGCTAAGCTTATGCTAAGCCGTAGCAAAACTTAAAATTTTTTCACGTTATAAGTTTTAAAACTTTTTTCTGTCACTTAAGTTATGTTCAGCTAGCTATCTAAAAACTTTGTTTCTATATTAAGTCTGAGCAAAATTCAAGCCTTAAGCTTAAGCGAAACCTAAGCGTACACAAAAGCTAAGTTAAATCTAAGCCTAATCAAAACATAAGCCTAAGAAAAATCTAAGCTAAGCCTACGCCTAAGCAAATCTTAAGCCTAAGCAAAATATAAGCATAAGCAAAACCTAAAATAAGCCTAATCAAAACATAAGCCTAAGCAAAATCTAAGCTAAGCTTAAGCCTAAGCAAAACCTAAGCTTAGCAATACCTAACCTAACCCCTCCCCTGTCATTTTTGGGGTAGCTGTTGGCCTTCGGGGGCCGGGTCGATATTTTTGGTTATTTTTTTTCTTTTTGAGTAGAATAATCATTCTTTGAGTAGAACTAAGTCACAGCTGCGAACTTACGTTGTTTCTGATCGTTTATGTATTCTGTTTACAACATAGTATTTTATCTAATTTGATGAGTTACAAATTATTTCTGAATTATTATAAACTTGAGAACTAATACAAATATTTATGCTTTAAAAATTCATCCAGTACTAAATTTTACAAACAAAAATCTGTATTTTTTCATATTTTAGGAATAATGAGCAGAAAAAACACCAATCAAGTGGCTCCGTTTGAAGTTTTGCCGTTGGAAAAGAAGCAAGAACAAAATATTGTTATGTACCCGAAAACTGTAGAGGAATAAGATGATTAGAAAAAAAACAACAAGAACTGGTTTTAAAAAATATGTAACACTAAGACTCGTGTAACTGATAGTTTACTTAGTATATAGGGTTTGTAGAAAACACTAATTGCGAGGGTTAACGATTAATATGTCGTCGTTACTTTGACACAAAGAGTAACAGTCAGTATAAAATTAAAGTGACTCTGACTCATTTTGTTTAGATTAATCGTGTGTTAAGATACAAAAAGAGTCAGAGTTACAAGTATTTTACGACGAATCTGACTCATTATGTCAGAGTAACGATGAAGTGCTCGCACATACAACAAAACTTGCGAATTAAAACTATTTTACAAATTAAATCTTTTTTATTAAATGTCATGAGAAATATAATATGGGCGGGTCTATGGTTCGTTTATTTCAATTTTTTAAGTGTATTACAGTGTGCAAAATTAATCTTACTTGTCAATAAAAATTCTATTAAAATTATTTGAATCTTATGGTTTGTCTTCTTATAATTTAGCGCGTCGCAAATTTTCATTTAAGTCTAAAGTTCAGACTGTAAGCACACGCATTTCATACATTGAAAATAATTTTACTTTTTGTTAATACTTTTCAGTGACTATATAATATACCGAAAAATGTGCAACTTCTATATAAAAAAGTACAGAAAAGGTGGCCTTTATAATGAGCCTCTCCATTTAAATGACACTCTCCACTATAATGGCATAGTAGCCATTTTAATTCGGCGAGTTAAAATGGAGAGGAAGCTATTATAATAGCCATTTATTGACTTAATTTCACTTCATATATACTCACAAGTCTAATACTGTCCGGGCCGCACGAGTTTCTGCGTGTTGGACAGTATTAAACCAACACGGGGAAACTCGTGCGGCCCGGACAGTATTAGACTTGTGAGTATATATGAAGTGAAATTAAGTCAATAAATGGCTATTATAATAGCTTCCTCTCCATTTTAACTCGCCGAATTAAAATGGCTACTATGCCATTATAGTGGAGAGTGTCATTTAAATGGAGAGGCTCATTATAAAGGCCACCTTTTCTGTACTTTTTTATATAGAAGTTCCACTTGGCCAATTTCCTCATAAAACAAATATTTATTCTTAACGTTTCGAAACCACGTCGGGTTTCTTCTTCAGAAGTACAAGATCTATAACAAAGTAGAATAGAAATTATATAAAACAACAGTCAAATAACACATTTCGTCCTTGTAAAACCTTAAACAGATTAAGAGTGCATAAAAAATGAAAATTGGGAAAATAAAACTTTTTTGTAAATAATAAAAGAAAATAAATAAGACTAAAATAAAATATTTGGTAGAAATAAAAACACTTTTTTATAAGTTTTTATTACCAAACGCTATAATTAAGGTTTTTGTGCGTTTTTTTAAAAAATTTATAAAAAAAGTGTTTTATATATTTTATTTTAGTCTCACTTATTTTCTTTAATTACTTACAAAAAAGTTTTATTTTCCCTATTTTTTATTTTTAATCCACTCTGAATCTGTTTAAGCTTTTACACGAACGAAATGTGTTATTTGACTGTTGTTTTATATAATTTTTATGTTTATTCTACTTTGTTATAGATCTTGTACTTCTGAAGAAGAAACCCGTCGTGGTTTCGAAAACGTTAAGAATAAATATTTGTTATATGAGGAAATTGCCCAACAATAGTTAATATTATTTTGTTAATACTATTTACTCTCAATAAAACCAAAATAAACGCCCACTAATTCGTTTTAAATTTATTGTTTTTGTGTCACGCAAACTTAACACTAATAAATGCTATAGCGATTGCATTTTCTTTTTTAATGTAATAGAAAATAAAATAATTTTATTTTGTTCTACAGTATCACAAAAGTAGACAAATTAGGTAGCAAAATAAAAAAAAAGTATCACTGTAAAGGATTTGTACAAAAATACATAGTTATAGGCACCTTGCACTGGAACTCGGTTTATACATGAAGTATCCAATATACATAAACGTCACCATAATGGATAATTACCGTACTCCAACTTATTTCTCGTAGTATGCAGATCAACCGATCGAAATTTCACGCCTTTTCGGTTGGTTGATCTGCATACTACGAAAGATAAGTAGGAGTACGGTAATTATCCATTATGGTGACGCTTATGTATATTGCATACTTCATGCATAAACCGAGTTTTAGTGCAAGGTTCCTATTGCGTATTTTTGAAATCGCACTATGTTTCGCTACTGCAAAACATATAACTATTTTAAATAAGTTATTTACTTAAACAAGTTCCTATTTTTCTGTGGTTTCAAGCAATTGGTTTCTAAGTTTAAAATAATACATCTGAATATCTTTTACAATTCTATATTGATCAACCAGTTAAATAAAAAAGAGTATAAAAGAAAATTTGTGTTCATTGTATGCATAAAAATCATATGCAAATTCAGGTCAATTTAAAACTTGCTTTTGGGAATCGGTCATTTTGAAAGTTTGTAGTTCAGAAAAGAATGGCATCATCTTTTTTGTTCATCTGTTCTGTTTTTTTAAATAAACTATATTTGACTTTAAAATAACAGATAATATAAGTGATGGGAAAATAAAATAAACGTAAATATCATTAATATTAAGTTAAAATTTATTAATATTTTTTAAGACAATGAATATTTTAAAATTATTGGGGCCTGATTGTTCAAAAGTCTAAAGGGGGCCCTTAGTTTAAAGTGCCCCGTTAAATTTAAGGTAAGTGGACGGCTAAAATAATCGGGTTGCTGAAAGATAAAGGCCCCCTTAAAATCGCGAGATAGTAGCAAAAATAAGGTAAATCCGTAGTTACCTTATCTTTTTAAAGGACCATCTTTTTCAGTGCTGTGTGTAAGTCCCACAATGACCGAAATGTTTTATTTTCTTAATAATTTTTGAAAAACAAAATTACATGATTCAACTAAATTAAATTCGTTGAAACATAAATCTGGCGAAAATTTTTAGAAAATTTCAGACTTCGAAAAGATATTTTCTTCGTATTTGTGATTGAAACGTAGAAGACAACATGGTAAAAATACAAAACGAAAACAATCCTTAAGTGTAAGAGTCTTGTTATTTGTTTACAACCGAAGCAAAGCAAGTATATGTTTCATGTTTTCTGATTTTTTAGCTGCTAATCGATAAATTTATCACAATTTTTGTTAAAAACAATCTATCAAAAAATAAGTGATGTTCCCGCGCTCTAATATCATACTCCGGAGCTTCGGTCATTTAAAGCGGAGGGAGCTGCGGAGGTCCGCCCCTTAAGGTCTCTCCGGACAGTTTTTGTTGCAGAGCGTTCAGAAGTAAAACAATTGCAATAAAAAGCAAAAATTACCCTTTTTTATTTACACACAATATCAATTATTTCAACTACTGCCAATAATGTAATAAATGTGCACTTTATAATCGTTGTATTTTTGCCTTTTTTACACTCATATTAATTTTTTATGGAAATATTTCTGTATTTCACGAGATCTCGTAATCCAAAAATCGCGATTTTTCATATTTAAGAAAACTGTCCAGAGAGACCTTAAATTAACAAATTAAAGATTATTTAAGCTCGAAATGTGTGTTAAATTGTTCAGTCCGCGTTTTAAGGACTATTTTTTATTATTTTTAACAAGTTTAAAAAGTATAGAATAATGGATTATTTATTATTTATTCATAAAATTAATACAAAAATAGAACGGAGTTCCAAAAAACGAAATTCCACTCCAAAGTTCGGAGCTGTGGAAAAACTCACTATTGCGAGATTTCCTGGTATCATGCAAAAATTCATGGCAGTTTAATCGGCATGCAGTTAGTATTTTGTTTGTTCTAATCATTCAGCAAGTTTGAGCGGTCTACGCTTAAATTAGCTTTGGCAAAAAAGCAGGTCGAGAAAGGATAACAGTAATGTATAGTAACCAGTGGTGTACGCTTGAAATCTGAAGCAACTCGGAGCTCCAGAGAAAGCTTTGGAACTCCTGAGCTCCGTATTATGTTCATACTAATTTAATGAATATGTTAAAAGTAATGCCCCAGATTATTTTGCAAAATTGTTTGTAAACAAAATTTTTTTATGACTTATTACATACTAAGGATTAAAATGCCAATAGAGCAATTTAAAATATCTTTCAAGCTAAAATAAAAAATTTTCGTTCTGATTTAACGTGTTGAATGTGCGCCATTAAATCTGCCGCTAAACCGCCGCCAAACTGCCGCCATTTAGGAACTAAGGCGTTAAAATAAAAAAAAAATATAATAAAACGGTTTTAACTAATAGTATATTTTTAGTTTATTTAGTTTTTAGTTTATAGTTTATTTTTCTAACTTTAAAATTTATAAAAATGTGTTATAAATATAAACTTGGTTTTACTCGACTTTTTTAAGGTTAAGTTTACGCGTTACTAAGCCTAAGAAAAACCTAAAAAACAACCTAAACTTTCTTTGCGCAGCTATTTGTTAAAGTTTAGGTTTATTTGTTTTTAAGGCTTTGCTTAGGCTTAGAAACGCATATGCTTAACCATAAAAGAAGTCGAGTAAAAAAAGTCGAGTAAAACTGTGTAAACCTATATTTCGCGCTAAAAAGTTTGTGCAGCGCGCGCTGAAAATTGGTAACTGCTTTTATATCGATAGCTATGCTGCTGGAGCAAAATGCCCAACGGCGCAATAGGCTATAGTCTGCTCAGGTACTTTTTAAAAAGGAGATCTCCGTGAAGAAAAACAACTCGGTTTTGTTTTCAATTTTTTTGTAGAATAAAAAAAAATTAACAGTTTTTTGTACTATAAAAAATTGTTTAAGAATGTAAATATGAGATTAGCATTATTTAATTACGTATAACTGAGTTAAAACCTTAGTTTTTAAATGGCGGCGGTTTGGCGGCTATTTGGCGGCAGTTTGGCGGCAGATTTGGCGGCGCACATCCAATACGTTCTCATTTAAGAGGGAAGCGTTAGCTCCGAAGCTATGTCCGCTTTAATTGAGCATGATTTAAGGACCGGAGCATGATATTGAGAGTAGGAATATCACTAATAGCAGCAGACAGACAGCTTAATTATAAATTACTTATTGTATCTATTTTACATAAACTAAAAATTCAGATAAAATTAAATCTGTTTCATCGTTTAACTGTGTTTTTTTTTAAATTTTTTATGTTTAAAATATCGCAAATATAATTAGATAATTTTGTACCATTTTTTCCTTGGATTTTTTTAACTTGTAAGCTCTGGCGTAAATTTCGGCAAAAATACACGATTTAGTTTTAGTAAAATTTTTCTTTTTGTTTTACCATTTTTTTTCTATCATAATTACCCAATATCAAATGCTTAGGACTAGTGATGTTCCTAATAAGTATATGGTACACTTATTTTTGAAATCCCTGAAGTTCGGAGATCTGGAGCTCTGGCTTATTTTTTTAAACTAATAAATGAACCTCACATAATAAATATTTTGCATATACGGTGTGGTTGAATTTGCATAAGCACGGATGGCGCGCAGATGATTGGTCGCTCCGGATGATGTTCATTTCAGTACATTCAGTAGTTTTTGAGCGGTTTTCCTACAAAAATATTAAGATTTTTCGACCGTTGCGAATGCACTTTCCAACCAATTCGTATGCAAATTATTTATTACGCGAGCTTCATTCATTCATTATCACTTAAAGAGTAATGCCATAGATAATTTTGTCGACACTTTTTTGTAAACTGAAATTTTTTCGAAACTTATTAAAATTCATAAAAATACTGCTAAAATGCTAATAAAATAACTTTAAAAACCAATTTTAAAGCTAAAATAAGCGTGAAATCGCTCTCTTAACGGGCAGATTGTTTTTAATAGCTAGAACTCTGGTGTATAATATTAGAGCGTAGGAACATCCATAACAGAATCATAAAGATGCACTATTGAAATTTCATTTGTTTTTTTAGTTTATTAGTAACATTAAATTAGTATAGCAACAATAAAGTTTTTTATATGGCATAAAACCTTTCAAGTTTTAAGCTTTTGTTCACAGCCCGTCTAATTCCTGATTTTTCAAGAAGTGAAGATACAGTTAATTACAGTAGGTTTTTTGCAAAAATATACAGTAAAGTGAAACCCCGATTAAAGCAAAAAAAACATTGGTCATAATTCGATATAATTCCCGCTTGCTATAAAATTTCCAGGGTCGTTGTATCCTCCAGGGATTCTATGGCTTCCAAATCGTGTTGATTGGTGGAGGTCTTTTGCCTCCAAGCCTGATTGGTTGATGTGAAACTGTCGCCAAGATAACCGGAGTCTCGACTTTTCGCCGAGCCCGGAATCTGCCTCACTTTGGACCCCGTAGACGGTTGCTGGGACTTTGTGTTCCGATTTTCTAGGATCTTTCGCACCTCCTCGTCATCTAAAAATGACAAAATAAATTGATAAATATTACAAAATAACGAATATAAATTGATCATAATAACAATATAAATTAATACACAGCACAGTAATATTCTGGAAAATTCAAATAACTACCGCTCACCATAAAGCAGTGGATAAACCGTCCTAAACTAGTGCGCAGCCGAATGGACGCGCAGTGATGGTATAATTGCGAACTTTAAATTCAAAAAATTAATGAGAGTCAACAGTTGTGACTGCATATTATAGACTTCATTATCACCTCAACCTCCTCAAAATGATGCATTGATTAATAATTAAAAAAATTAGCAATTGCTGGTAAACTGCCTGACAATGAATTTCCTTGACTGAAGTCTTACGTTTGATTAAAGCGCACCGACTGAAGCGCAATTAATCGTCGTTACTATGGCAAAATGAGCCACATTCGTTATAGAATACACGTGAATATGACTTATTCTGTAGTTAATAAAGTCCTGTTTTAAATTTAAAATGAGTCACAGTCACGTGTGTTTTATAATGACAGTGGCTCAATTTGCCGTAGTAATGACGTAATGAACTATCATAAGATTGTTATTTGTTTATAACGCTGTCGATTAAAGCTCGGTTTATACTTTATCTGAATTGTTTAAATGGTAGAAAATAAAAACTCCATTTTGGGTTGATTTTTTAACTTTTTTTTGACTTTTTTCAATATTTTTGACCTTTTGGTTTAAAAAAGACTAATTAATTGTTGAAATTCAAAAATCGTTGTAAAATCGCCCAAAATCGTATTTCTTGGATTTGTTTTTTACTTTGGACAAAAAAAAACTAAACTTAAACAAACACCTTGTTATAAATGTAGCACTGTTTCGTGATTATGTGTTTTTCTGCTTAGAATAGTTGTTTAGTCCTGTTTTGAATGTACTATTTTACTTAATTTTTCCGTATTTCTAGTTTTAAATTGATAAAGTATAAAATGGTTGCACGATAATTGATAAAAACATAAATGATACTATCGCATGGTACACTATGCAGACTTCTCCACGGTCTAACAATCTATTAGTGTGGTGCGGTGGCCCCCCTACCCTGCTTAAAAATAAAATTAAAAAAATTACTGAAAAAATATTTTTTGATATATTTTCGGGAAATTTTTGCAGTTTTAACATATTTTAACAAAATTTAAGCCATTTTAGATTTATTGTTTACTTAATGTTTGGTTTTTTGCCTTTTTACTCTCTTTTTTGCGTATCTCCGTTTTGGAAATGCCCTCGCCCTGTAAAAACTTTCGGAGAGGAGTCCACATGTCTGACTATGCAGAAGTGGCAGTAACGTTTCTCTTTTTTAGTATGTAAATTAGAATTTTAAGTAAATTCAAGTAATCGTTTAAGAAGAACCCGCTGCGAGTGATTGAGGTTTTCAGCTATGAATATGCAGCTTGCTTAAACGAGATATTTCATTCAAAGCTGGCGCTGATATACAACCTGCGACAATTATAACTGGAATTTTATAAATTTTGGTACCTGACAAATCCTCTTCTGAATAGTTTCCAGCACCAGAGGAGTACGGGGAGTTGGCGGAATCTGTCTTTTTCTCCGTATATGGCAAAGAAGCTCTGAATCTGCTGATTGAGGAAGGAGGCCTAGATCCCGAGGGCGGCCTGCGTTTTGCCTGTTCCGGGTTCTGGTACGTGGACACCGTGAGGTCCGGGTCCCGTATCGGCACCTCTATCGTCTCGTCCGGCCCCGCAGAACAATGAATGTCAGCGCCCATGTCGGAAATAGACATGATCTCCGCGTCCTCATCCCTGCATATCCGCTTGGCGGCGTTTTTCCGATTGGCCCTGACCACCTGGGCCCCGGAGATCGGGCTCCCATCCGGGGCTTTGAAAAGCATGGGGGCGGAGTTCCCGCGTCCACCAGATAGTTGATGGCTCAGGTCCACAAGGAAATCCTCATCAAGGTCCGTCGTTTTCAGGCGGATTTGGTCGGCAGTTTGCGGCCTCTCAAGGAGTTTCGGCGATGAGGAGGTCTGCATCACTTTGGCAGGCTTCAGGTGGTCAGTCAGGGTGTACACCTGGCTTACGTTGTTTCTGGAGCGACTGTGGGTGAGACCAGTGGAGGGATCTTGAGTGACACTTGAGTTGCCGGTGGTGTCCAACTTGGTTCTGGTGGTCCTGTGAGGCAAAGGAGGCAAGGAACGCGTGCTAGCACTGAAGAAGTCGACCTCTGTGGGCTCCGCCTCTGACCCGGTCAGATTAACGAATCCCTGCTGGTCTTGTTTTAGTAGCGCTTCTATTTCGTCTTCCACCTAAAATTATATTTTTATATTATTTTGATACCAATAGTGTCAAACATATTTGCGGGGGGTCTTGGCTTTTATTTTTTCTTTTTTGGTTTTTTGTTTTAAAACGTTTTCCCCCAAAATTGGTGGCCGAAATTAAGGTCTGGCCGAAATTAAGTCAGATACCCTATTTATTATTTGTTTTTATTTGTAACCAGCTTAAATTTAGAAGTTAAAAAACTTCAGACAGTCTGCTGTTTTCCAAAGTTATCTTTGTAAAATTTTACATAGTAAGTTTTAAACCCAATCAAGCGGATAAATTAAGTTGATTATAGGCGTTTTTTTGCACGATTTTTTTCAATTAAAAAAATTTTCAACTGTGAAATGCAGGAATCAAATTGCGAGGAGATGTACGATTTATTAATGGATTTAAAATTTATTATTCTTTTAGTTTTTTCCACATTTAGTTTTTGTATTATAGTTTACCATTTCATATGTCTTTTGCACAAAAATTGCCTTGTAAGATATTTTTCAATTGATATTTTAGTGTCCAATACTATCTCGCTTTTTTTACTAATATCATTATGCAAAATAATTTTTGAGACCTCTCTGAACATTCAAATTCAAATTTACATCGTAAGTCGTTATGTAAACATTATTAAAACCAATACCAGCAATTTTATCAAGCTTTATGATTTAGACAGTTTTTATTGTTTTTAATTTTTATTGGACATGGTGACGAGTTATTTCAGTTTTAGCTGTTCTTAAAAACCCAATTTCAGGTATTCTACCTAGAAATATCAAAAACAGCTGGACCAAAGCTTAGTAATCTAAACAAAAACACCCTTGAACTACACGTACTAATGTTTCCCACAGCTCCGAGATCCGAAGCTCCGGAGCTCCTCCTTATTTTTGTGCTATTTTTATGAAAAATTAAAGAACATTGACAAAAATTATTTTGCCAGCAAATTATTGAAATTAATTTCTTTCAAACCTATTAAAAACAATAAAGAATCACGACAGTTAATTCAATGTACACAATGGTCTCGAGAAGAATAGAAAATAATTTGAATAAGACCGAAAAAATGAGGAAGAAAAAAGTAATAAGCACAACCAGCTGTTTACTAAATTAAAATGTTATATGTTTAACTTATTTTGCTGTATTATGATTGTTTTTTTTTTTGCGTTAACCAACGTCATATACAAATCATTTTAAATCTCCTCGAGGCCTTTGTGAACATTAAATTAACTGTCGTGATTCTCCATAAGATAGTCTTAAAAATGCAATAACAATAATTTAAATAATTTCACGTTTAAATAAGCTTTAAATGGTTCATTTAAAATGTTGAGCTCCGAAGGGAGCTTCGTTTTTAATGGCCGGAGTTCCGGAGCATTATACTGGAAGGTAGGAACATCACTACTATGAGCTCACCTTCTCACTGTTAACTCTCCTGCTGACTTTCATCGGCTGGCGGCCCGCCGCCGAGGCGCTGTTAGGTTTCCTGGCGCTGAAGGCGCTGTTCCTCCCTGACGATGAGGGTGGTCTCGACACGATCGAAGGTTTCCTGGGAACTTGGTCCCGACCGCCTGAATCCGTACTTCCGGTTCGGCCGATCGACTCCACGGTGGCCGTCCTGGAGGTTTTCCGACCCACCTCCTCCGGTTTGACGCCGGTCAATTGGCTCTGGGCTGGCGGGGGCTTGCTGGTGATTTGAGCTTCAGAATCCGTGTTATTGCTGGAGATTTGGGACTCGAGCTCTAGGGTAGCTCGCTCGGCGAGCTTGTACATTTCTACCGAGTGTTTTTGAGCTTCGACTTTGGCAGTGTTGACGTCAGTTTCGGAGAGGTTTGCTCGAATTATAGCTACAAAGGACAGTTGTGAAAAGCGGAAGGGAGTAGTGATTCATATTTAAAAAACCTATTCTTATTCTAACCGAATGTCATGATGTTTTTTTTATTTTGGCAAAATAGATTTTTTAAATCGAGTTTTTTTGTTTCGAAAGAAAATTATTTGTAAAAACCTCAATTTTATTGTGTAAAAACTTTTTGAAATTTTTGTTAAAAAAGTGTTCAAAAAGTGACAATTTCTTAGGTGCTATAATAACATGCTTTAGGACTTTTTAATTAAAATTGCCTTCCTTATCAAGTTAAGTCACTATAATAACTATTTTCCAAAAATTCACGAAAATGAAAATCATTGAATTATTCTAATACATTCTCGTGAATTTGAGAAAAATTAGTTACGACCAATTCATTACTAATTAGCTTAAATTAAAATAAAGAGTAAGTTGTTAGAAGCAGATTTGTCTGTTAAAAAGTGTATTTTTAATAGACAAATCTGCAAGTTGCATCTTGATAATTGCATACGTTTTGCCGTTTTTTACTCATTAGTTGCGTATTTGTCGGTATATTATATATTTTGCTTATACTACAAAAATATTTGCTTCGGGCAAGTCTTACCTTCGAATTGTTCATTAAGCTTTTTGGAATAGGCGAGTTCCGACTTTAATCGAGATATTTGTTCGCTTGAATCGTGTTTTAAGTCTTCCAAATCGGCTTCCAGTCTTCCAGTTTCCTTTTTAAATTGCTTGTTCTAAAAAAACTTTTTTTTATTTAACATATTTTTGTCTTTAATTTGTGTAAGTGTGCAATTTTGCAATTGCGAAGTTCAACGTTTTTTGAATTCGCGGTTGGCTATCATAGTTTAAGGTTTTTCCGTACAGTTATTACTGCACACAGTGTTTTTTATTTTAAAATACCTGAACGACAAAAATTCGACCAGGTGACGAAAAACAGGTACAAAATGTTGTTTATAAACGATGGTTTTGTTTGTGATTCTATATGACCTAGCAAAAACATTGTAAAAAAATTAAGAATACATAACTAAATAAACTTAAAATATTAAAAAAAAATTCCGAGGTGAACTATTAATTTTTAAAATTCTCAGACTTTTAGAACCTTGTTGCCAAAATTTTTGTTGAAATTGAATTTTTAATATAAAAGTTTTTCTTGAAATAAAATTAATTTTATAGAGTTTAGAATCATGTTTTTTTTTGCCTTAAAAATACCGATGTTAAATAGTATTAATCCTAGTGTATATTTCGCGAGATCTAATAAAAATTTTAATAATTATTTTCTTATTTTTATTATTTTAAAAATTTTTATTATAATAATAATTTTTTGATAAAAACAAAAAATGTTGTGGATCGTGGTGGTAATTTTATTGATTTTAGAAACTAAAGACAAAATTTGGGCTTTAAACTAATTTGAGTTTATGTTCTAACAAATAACTCAGTTCTTAAGAAAATTTTAAAAACTATGGGTTCTTGGTAATTCAGTCTATATATTAAAATTTATTTCATTGCTTAAAATAACATAAAAAAGGAAATTATAAACCAACGCGCAGTATATTAAATACCACGGTCATAAAATTATTAGTGTTTTCACTATTGACGCGTCACGATAACTTTACCGGTCAGTTTTATTTTTGAAATAAAAGTTTTTTTAATTTTTTTGCTCCTAATATTTGGCCGCGTACTACCATAAAAAGCACCTGCAAATTTTAGCAGTAATTATTACTTTGGTTCCTTTTGATTATTTTTTTTAAATTTTTAGTCTGGGTTTAGGTAATTTGAAATCTTGTAATGAATTTTTAATATTATATTTGTTGCTTCTGTTTAATTTTACAGATAAGTTCGTATTTCTTACACCGTGGCACAAGGTGTCACCACAGCTGATCTAAGTAGAAGTTTATTATACCGAAATCTGCATATGATAACTCGTTAAAAAATTTCAAAAAAATTAAGTTAAGGTAATTTTTGTTCCCATTTATTATCATACTTTGTAATACTAAGAATTGTAATTAAAAAATGAGCACATGCCTAGAAAAGTAGAGTCAACCAGAAGGGCAATTAAAAAAACACCTGTTATTTTTCAAGTAATTTTTCCGAAAAATTTGCAAAATAATAGATCACAGCAATTTTTTAGCGTTGCGACAAATTTTTTTCTAATTTTTGTCGACAGTAAGAAAAAACTTTAATTACTGTAATACGTTCGGTGACCAGTTACAAATAGAATGTCTATAATAGCATATAGCGGCTACTAAAACTAACATACCACATCAGCTAATTCAATTTCCAGGGCTTTACAATGCTTGGCCCAGCGTTCTTCAGAATGAGCACCAGAATTTTCAAATTTGTTTTGATCTTTGGACGAGGAAGGCCTTGGGGCGAGAGGTATCTAAATAAATTACTAAAATAAAATAAAAATACACGCTTAAAAAAGCTGTTTAATTTAGTTATAGATATTTTAGAATCATTAGTTTCGGTCTGAATTGTAATAAAATTTTGAGCGAATTAAAAATAATATTTCTTTAAAAAAACTAATTAAAAAAATAGTTCTAAATAAGTGAGGACTTATGCAATCTATTGAAACGTCTAAAGTTGAATATAAACGTATTAACCCTTTGTGGTTTTTGAGACCCAAAAAATTGTCTGAAACGTGAAAAGGAAGGGCGCCAGGGGAGCTCAGTGTTGAACTGCCACGGTTATACTCGTCCGCCCGCTCGCCCGGACACTATTTTACACTGAGATGCGAAACGAATGAATTAGGGGCAAACCTCAGGACTGCAGGGGCAAACCTCAGGACAAACCTCAGGACTCAGGACCTCAGGACTCAGGACCTCAGGACAAACCTCAGGACAAACCTCAGGACTCACTGCAGGGGCAAACCTCAGGACTGCAGGGGCAAACCTCAGGACAAACCTCAGGACAAACCTCAGGATAAGTAGGAGATACGGTAATTATCCTTTATGGTGACTAGCTATGTTTATTGCATACTTCATGTATAAACGGAGTTCCAGTGCAAGGTACCTATAACAAACAAAAAGTATGGGCTCACACCAGAGTGACATATGATAAGTGACAACAGGTTAACACCTTGTCACTTGTAACTCCAGATTTTCACTTGCCACTTGCGACTTCTACAAAGCTGGACAAAATATAAACTAATCGTACTTCGGGTCTTTCGGTGAGCTGTTGTTTCATCCATGTCACCTCATCTGAAAGCTCGGAGTTTCGATGCTCCAACTGGTTTATCTAAAATGAAATATATAAACAAACATAAAAGAAACTATAAAAATATATCCAAATTATAGAAGTGTTTCACTGGAAGCGTTACAACCTAAAACTTTTAGATTTCCTTTTCGTAAAAAATGTGCATCGTTCTATTTTGCGCGCGTATTATAGTGATGTTCAAAGTATTTCAGAGCTCCGGAAATTCGGAACCGAGCTCCGATTTTCGGAGCTTTTAAGCATCTTACCGAGTTTCGAAGCCCTTTTTATGACCTTTTTTGAATAAGTAACCGCTTATAAAATTACAATTAATACAACTTAAGATATTCAAATATTACGATGGTAAAAAAACTCCCATTTGAACGGAAGTTATTTAGTGCTAAAAATTTCCGCACTGATTATGACGATCTAAAATCATTTTTCAGTTAATGAGAGCAGGAAAGGAATTGATATCTAATAAACTTGACGGTCGACCCCTTTTTTGTAGCTCCTCCCACTTTGATTCACACAAAGCAAAACATATATAGTCGCAAATCGCAAATAGTACTCGTTATTTGAGGTCCTAAAAACTCTGACGTGATAGCCATATTGGCATCATGACAACTAAAATTTTAAACCGCATTTATTATAGTCTCGGTTCGATTTCCAATTTTTGTGGATTCTGTTTAACTTATATCAATAACACCAAATTGTTGTATTTTGACAGATTACTATATAAATTACGTGAATTTCATTATATATTTTATAAATGAGTGTCCGCTGTTTTCATTTAAAAAACAACAAAAATAATATTAATGCATATAATCATAGTATATTTTTGTCCGCATTTTTATGTTGTTAATCGTTTTTTTTTAAAATATAATATTATTTTTATTTATTTTTTTTTTTTTTTTTTTTTATTTTTATATTTTATAATATTTTTTGTTTTTTTTTTTTTTTTTATTTTTAGATATATATTTAATTTTTTTTTGCTGTGTTTTTTTTTTTTTATTTTTTATTTTTTGGTTTTTGTGCGTTTGTATTTGTTTTTGGCTTTTGTGATGCGTTTTTTGTGTTTTTATTTGGTTCGTTTTTATTTTTTTGTGTTTTTTTGTTTTGGTTTTTAGCAATTAATTGAGAAATATAATTTTTTATGTGTTTTTTTAGTGTTTATATTTTATATAGTGTTGCTTTATATCTTTTAGTGCGCCTCGCGGGATATATTTGTTTTTTGTACAAAATATTCTAGTAGTTCTTCTGCCTTTTTAGTTTTTTTTATTGTTCTTTTAGTATTGTAGAGTTTTTTGTTGGTGGTCGACGTAATTGTGCCCCTTTTGTTGTTTCTTTAAAAATTTGTTTTTCTTATTTTTTTTTATTCTAATATTTATTTTTTTTCCAAATATTGTTTGTTGAAAGAAAATTAAAAAAAAAAGGCGAATTAAGTAGTTATATATTTTTGCATCCAAAAAACCATTTTGTCAATATCTTCGTAATTAAAATTGTTTGTTTTTTTTTGGTTTTTTAATCCGACTTGCACTTGTTATTTCCGGAATTTTTAGAAGCTTAAAGGTTTTTTGCTCATTATTCTCAGATTTTTAAAATAGTCGAGCCATCAGAGCGCACTCATTAGCTGTGTGAATGTAAACGGTTTGTTGTCATAGATACATTTCAACCAAAAAAACAAACAAACAAATTATTTAAAAAATTCTAGAATTTAATAATTGACAAGTTTGTCTGCTTTTTTACAAGTAATATTTGACATTTTTAATGTAAAAAATAGTGACACTAATTTAAATGGGGTTTAATTTAGGCTCTGGACCATGAACTTTAAAATTTTAGTTTTTCAAAACAAAAATACCACAATTTATAATTGTAACCTTTGGGATTTTAAATAGAGTCAATAAAAGTAAAACATAAATAAAAGCAGAACACATTTAAAAAGTTTAATCGATAATAAATTTTATTTTTTTATTTGGAAAATAATTTGTTAATATTTTTAGATTTTTGGGTTAATTAGAATTAAATAAATGAAATAATCATAACATTCGTTTTCAGATGAATGGTCCGCAGTCAACAAAGACATGTAACATTTTAATTTAAATTATTTGATTCTTAAAATACAGTGATTCTAATGTAATATTTTAATAAAAAAATTTGGAACGTTGTAGCGGTAAACAACTAATGGCAATTCGTCCTGCATTTCGTCACCAGAAACTTAAAAACATCTGATACCGAAACAGAACAGGAACCGTTGATTTTCCGAGAAAGAATATATTGTCAATACAAAATACAAGTGAGAATGTACATCATTAAGGTGCTTTTAAAATCTAAAAAAAATCACAGTCGCGTATATTTTTTACATATTGTAATTCATTCTTCCATACCAAAAACAATATTTGCGATAATTAAACTAATACTAAAATAACTGAACGACCGCTAGGATTCCAAGTCTATATCCGAAAAAAATTCAAAAAAGTATTTTTAAAAAAATTTGTCCCTATTTTCTCAATAAACCTAAAGGTAAACCCAACGTGGCTGCAACAGTTGTTCGTTGGATTAAAAAATGCCCCCCATTAAATAACCATTCAATTCACGAGAATCTGACGTCACTTTATCAGCCAATTAGATTCGATTTAATACCGAGTATTTCTTTAATAAAGTGACGTCAGATTCTCATGATTTGAGTGGTTACTTAATGGAGGAATTTTATATACAACGAACAACTGTTGCAGCCACGTTGGGTTTACCTTTAATTTTTATTTTTTAGTATGGGGTTTCCTAAATTTTAATGTATTCGGGTGGTGCCCTAAAAATCTATTTACCTCTCTTTCCAGCTGTCTAACTCTATTTTCCGCTTCGGCAGCCCTCTTGTCCGTCACTTCCAGAGCATTTTGCAACTGCTGCGTCCTCCTGTCAGCGGAATTTGAATTCTAAAATGTGGTTTTTTAATTTAAATTTCAGATTTTTTTGTTTTTTTTTTAATACACACTGCTTTAAAAAAACTAATGCTCCTAGACCAAAAATAAAATTTTTGTTATATTTTTTCATTTCGATATATCGTGCGAAGCGCAAACTATGAAATCATACATAGTCATACAACACTATGAAATCTTTCAAGAATTTTTTTTTGGTGACAGCGTTCCAGCGACTCGAACACACTTTTGACGTGCTTTTGCTGCTCAAAAAACTGAAAGCGTTTATATAACCTAATTTGCAATTGTAAAATGAAACCAGAATATAATCGTGGAATAACTGGCCAAATCGTGAAACAGGATATTGAAATAGTATAACAGTATAGCGTTCCATTTCGTTGAGAAATTAAACGCAGTTTGATTTATTTGTTTTTTTTTATCCGTTTAATGACGCCAATCAAATGAAGTACTGCAAATGACCGCACCATAACTTTTTGGCGAAACTACCCAATTGCGTTTTAACTTTTAACGATAAATATCACGTGTTGATAATAATATAATTTTACGGATCGTTTTGATTAAAGCCTGGTTCATACTTATGACAAAACGTCCTTTGGATAAAATCCAAAGGACAAAAGTCTTCTGGACTTTGTCCAAAGGACAAAGTCCAAAGAACAAAATCCAACGGACAACGTGTTTATACTTTCTTGTCCTTTGGACTTTTCCCTTTGGATTTTGTCCTTTGGACTTTGTCCAATGGACAAATTCTAAGTAGCGTTTATACTTCGTCCAAAGGAAAAAGTCCAAAGGACGTTTAGGCTTGTCCAAAGGACCTTTTGGCTTTTCTAAAATTGTCTTTTGGACTTTGTCCAAAGGACGTTTTGTCATAAGCATGAACCAGCCTTAAGGGTTGACGGATCCGAGAGAACTTGAATTAAAAAGAAGAAAAAATGGAACCGTAGGTAGTAGACTTGAAAAAACTCACCAAAACGTACACTTAAGACTTAACTTAAATTAGAGTTTAATCCAATTTTTATAATTTAAGACTACACGTTTTTTGATTTTTTCAACAACCGTTAGTTTCCAACTTACGGGTCTACCTACAGACCCCAAAGTTAAAAAACGGCTTAAGCCTGTTTCTAGATTTAGGGTCGATGGAGCCTTGGGAACGTGGAGCTGGAACTTGGAGCAAAAAATAAGGAACTTAGAGCCGTAAGTAGGGAAGTTGGAGCCGAAAGTAAAAATCGCTAAAACGTTTACCTAAGCCTAAGCGAAGCCTAAATCTAACCCCAAACCAATTTTTTAAGGCTCCAAGTTCTCATTGCTCGTGGCTCCAAGTTCCCAAAAATTTCCAATGGCTCCAAGTTTCCTGCTTGTGGCTCTAAAGACCCCGTACCTGTCTCTAATGAGTCGGCTTCAGGTAACAACAGGAAACTGTTTAAGTGTTAAGTTTAATTTGAAGAATGGCTCCAAGTTTTATCTTTGGTTTAAAGTTCCAGCTCCAAGTTCTCTCGACTCCATCAACCATAAATCCACGATACATTTTCGTATGATACGGTCACTAAGGATTTTTATTAATTTTATGCTGATTTAGATTTTTTTTATAAACAGTATCGCAAAAATAAAGAAATGACTTACTGAACGCCGAAATTTTTTCCCGATCGAATTTCCGCTTCCCGCTCTCTGATTGGCTGCTCTTGGGGCAGCCGTTCTAAAAACAGCTAACATTATTAGCTTATAATAAAACATAAGCAAAACAACGTTATTAATCAAAATCTAAGCGTAAATATTTCAGTTAATAGTAAAAAAAACCTTTTTTGAACGTTTGCTAGTGGGAATCAGAAGGAACTGAATTAGAATCAAAGGCCACCAAAAGGATTTTACATAACTCATTTCTTAAAACTAATATTTTGTGAAAATTCTTCAGAGAGGTACTATAAATATTTTTAAATGTGTTTTATATTTTGTGGTTGTTACAATAGCCGTTCCAAATTAAAGCAAGGCTATGCAGTGTATTGAAAATACCATGTGACCGTATTATATTGTTTCAATAGCTTTCGTCTTTAATTACAATGTATCAGCTCAGTAATTTAGGAAAAAAATGGCAAAAATCCAGAAAAAGGCAATATTCTTTGTGTGAGGAAAGAAAACTTACTTTATAGCCGTTTATTAAAGTTGAAATGCTAAAACTCACGTTGCCATGGAAAACTAAAAACTTTATTGAACCCATTTTCTTTCTTCTTTTTTTTTGAAAAATTTATATTATCTTTGTCACCTCAGTATTTACTCTAATATTTTTTGAGAAGAATGAATTTGTGAAAAAAACCTAAATTTGATTACAAAGTTCAAATACAAATTTTTGCCAATATAGAAATGCTAAATCTAAGTAGATTGTGCAATTGTATTATGAACAAATATAAATTCACGGTCATTGATAATGGTCAAGACAGCAATTACATTTATTGATAAAAAGTTTCATAATATCTACATTTTTAATTAATTGAATATTGAAATATTAGTAAGGGTAAGCGTTGTCAAATGTTTCTTAATTTGTTTTAATGAAACAAACTTATACCACGTAAATATGTAGATATTAATGGCGGTGTTAATGCCAATAACAATCAACACGTATCATAGGTTTTATTCGGCCGAGATATAATTGTTTTAAATAAAATATGAATATACGTCACGATCGACCGCACAATTTGTCAGATCACAAAATCGTGACTATCAATCGATTCTCCGTTGTTAGTTGTATCTATGTTCTGAATTTTAAGTCATATAGTTTTTATTTGGTCGAGTTATAATTATTTTAAATAAAATTTGCATATACGTCATTATCGAACGCAGAATATGCCAGATCACAAAATCGTGATTATCAATCGATTCTCTGTTGTTAGATGTATATATGTTTTAAATTTCAGATTATATAGAATTGATTCGGCCACTTACTGACTTACTGATATGAAAATAATATCTGGCGGCCCACGGCCGCCGGAATCAATAAATTAGTATTATTATTAATTATGATTTCAGCGTTCAGACTAAATACTCTTATCCAGTAAATATTATTTGTGTATGGTAACTAGAACAATGCTTGTGCAACATATATTTAATTTTTAATATTAACATTTTAAAAATTACAACGAATATAAAAATGACGTCTTAGGGTTGGTTCATACTTAAGTAAAAACGTCCTTTGGACAAAATCCAAAGGACGTTTTTACATACGTTTATACGCTGTGTTTGTCCTTTGGACTTTGTCCAAAGGACGTTTTTACATAAGTATGAACCAACCCTTACACTCCTAATTGTTTACCTAAATTTCTGATCCCCCGCACCAATATGCATGAATAATAAATATTCTCTAGTTATTAGTATAAATTGATGTTAAGTTTTTTAAAAACATATCTTTTTTGAATTTTTTCCCTTTAATCATACATTGCAGCGAGTTTTTAGGTTGTTAAGTTAGTTTATATTTTACCATTACACGCTTTTCTTTAGTTATAGGTGAGATAAAAACTATATTATGTTCTTTGTCTGTTTCTTACCTTTTATTTTAACGAATAAAAGTTGTTTATTCATTAATTCATTCATTGATTTATTCAAACGAAAACAATCGACTCTGCGCAGTATATATGCGACTTTATTTCGTTTAAATGTTATGCGGAAACAGTAAAACAATTAATTTTTTGTTTAAACTTAAAAAATTTTCTCAATAGTAGTTTAACAATGATTTTTTCTACACTCTTTGTTTCGTAATATCATAATATATCTAGAAGTATTTAGAATAGCTTATTTAAAAATAACTTAAAAGTGAGGTGCGGAGTCAAACTTTTTATCTTGGATTTAGATATTTTTTTGTGAAAACCTTACCCCTGCCTCCAATAGCTTACAAAAATTTTTCAACAAAATACCTCCAGTGGTTTAGGAGTTATGACCCTCCAAAAATATCGTTTTTCGACAATTCTGCACGTGAAAAATTTCTTAATGCCTATAACGATTAAGTATACAATTTATGTACTAAAAAAAGCGGATGCTTTCTACTTTAATTTCATACCTTGATCGTTAAAATTGGTGCAGTATTTGTTGGGATATTGCGTTTCTAGAACAAAAAACCCTGGATTTTTTGGCTAAAAACACAAAGTAAAGGAAAAAAGGTTGGGCAAACTTCATAAAATCGCTGCCGTCGTTTGGTGTTTTTTATCGAAAAAATAGCTGTTTTTTTGTACAGGAAACGCAATATCTCGACAAATACTGCACCAATCTTAACGATCAAGGTATGAAATTAAAGTAGAAAGTAGCCGCTTTTTTTGAGTGATTTGTAAATTCGTAAATCGTTATACTCATTAAGCAATTTTTCACGTACAAAAATGTCAAAAAACGCCATTTTTGAAGGGTCATAACACATGAACCACTGGAGATATTTGGTTGAAAAAATTTTTGTGGCCTATTGGGAACAGGGGTAAAGTTTTCACAAAAAAATAATTAAAATTGTAGACAAAAAGTTTGGCTCCGCACCGCACCTTTAACGTAGCTTTTATATTTTGGTTCTTATAACCCATTAATTTAGAACGTTTAGTGACAAGTAACCTTAAATAAATTAGAACAAATTTTAAGATAGCAACCAAAAATATAAAAACTTTATGTTGTAAAAAAACCTGGCTTGCAAAAAAAATTAATTTTTTAATTGGTTAGATTCAAGACAGCATAATGTTTTTCTCAAAAAATAAAGTCGGTAAAATTAAATATTACGTTTTTTTGTCACTTTTTTAAACTAAACCTTTTCTTGTTTAGTATTATTAAAACTAAATTAAATTATATCAAAAATTCTTTTTATACAAATTTTGAAAAACTACAAATTAAAAAAAATATTTAATTTTATTTTTTGATTAAAACAAATGGTTGCTAGCCGGAAATTAACATGCATAACACACCAATTTTACTGATTTCATTTTTTGTAAAAAGTTTTTCTGTTTTATTTCTTGCTTAAAAAAATGTACCCAATTTCAAACTTAAGTTTTTATTTACTTCAGTTACGTTTCTACAAAGTTTTATAAAAATTGGTTAAGTTTTATCTACTTTGATTTTATTAGGGTACGCGTCCTTTAAGAAAAAAAATATTTTATTTCATTTTTTTGGCTAAAAAAGGCTGTGATAAATCCACAGTGGCTGCCGCCATTTTAATACATTACCAAGTTTATTTATTAAACCAAATAGAATTAGTAAAACTCACTTACCTAACATTTTGATCGTTTTGGTTAATGTGGATTTCTCGCACGTGCGAGCTTGCTCCGTGACCCATTGGACTTCCAGTGTAACGAGTGATTTCGTTTATATCGGACAAACTGTCCGACATATTTCAACTCGGATTTCAGAACATTTGGCGATAAGTTCTAGGACTGGACGCAGTATCCTTCCGAAGCAATCAGCTGTTTATGATCATGTTTCTAAATGTACGCTCATGTCTACGTCTTCTGCAAAAAATTTTAATATTTTGTCTTCTTCTGATAACGAGTTTTGTCTAAAGATCAAAGAAAGCATTGCAATCAAAGGCGAAAAACCTGTTCTTAATAATAATGTATCCAGCGCTCAGTTGTTTTTATTTTAATGCGCAAATGTTAACGGGTTTTACGGTTTTGTTTTTAATGTTTTTTTTCTTGTAGCTTCTGCTTTAGGGTAGTGCATTTAATTTCGGCACTTTTTCGTTTTTCCAATGTAACTTTTCACTGTATGGCCTGATTTTCACGTTTAATAGCTCATTTTAAAGCTTTTACGATACTGCGTTGCGTCACAAAAGTTTCACTGTACGAAAGTATTTTTTTTACTTAATTAAATCAGTTTTAAAAAAAATGGAAAATTGCCGAAATTAAATGAATGCATTTAATTTCGGCACTTTACAAACAATCGATTGTTTCTCAGTCAAAAAATCATCATTTTCAAAAATTTAAAAACCTATCATTATCTCCCGACAGTTTTCTCCCCGTTGAAGGTTTTACTTGTTGTTCAACGTGTAACTGGAAAAAATTTACAGCTAAAATGCTAAATGGTATCAAAATGAGGAAAATTTGGGAAAAAAGTGCATTTAATTTCGGCACTTTTTAAAAAGACCCCCTTAATCGAGTTTAAGTGTAGTGCTATGACTCCTCTACATTTCAAAGTTGTCTTTTAACTATTTACAACTACAATTTACCACCCGACGACTAAATTCAACCCGTTTTTACCTACAGCATTAGTGTGCCGAAATTACACTATTTTATTTTATAACGATTGCTCACCACAGACGCAACGTAGAACCACGGGGACTAAAAATTCGGAAAATAGACTAAATTTTACCAGGACAGTTTAATTTTTAAACCAATTTATTACGTAATCATGAAATGCCCATGTTCTAAAAACGAGTAACATTTTTTTAAATTATAAATCACACAATTTCACATATGTATGTCATAACCTACTTCGTTCAGTTACGTATTGCTATTAAAAGTGTTTTGTTATAATGTTTTATCTTAAAAGCAGTCTGTGTGCTGCACCTGGTTAATTCCAGGATTTTTATTTTTGCAGTAGTCAACTGCATCTGGAGTAATCCAGAATGTTTAATAAAATTGTTTTTTATTATGTTTTATGTAAAAGCAGTCTTTGTGCTGCACCTGGTTAATTCAAGGATGCTTATGTTTGCAGTAGTTAACTGCATCTGGAGTAATCCAGAATGTTTATTAAAGTTGTTGGATTATTATGCTTTATCTGTTTAGCAGACTTTGTGCTGCTCCTAGTTAATTCCAGGATGTTTATTTTTGCAGTAGTTAACTGCATCTGGAGTAATCCTGAATGTTTATTTAAATTGTTTTGTAATTATGTTTTATCTTAAAAGCAGTCTTTGTGCTGCACCTGGTCAATTCCAGGATGTTTATTTTTGCAGTAGTTAACTGCATTTGGAGTAATCCAGAATGTTTATTAAAAGTGTTTTGTTATAATGTTTTTTCTTAAAAGCAGTCTGTGTGCTGCACCTGGTTAATTCCAGGATGTTTATTTTTGCAGTAGTTAACTGCATCTGGAGTAAACCAGAATGTTTATTAAAATTGTTTTGTTATTTTGTTTTATCTTAAAAGCAGCCTTTGTGCTGCACCTAGTTTATTCCAGGATGTTTATTTTTGCAGTAGTTAACTGCATCTGGAGTAATCCAGAATGTTTATTAAAAGTGTTTTGTTATAATGTTTTATCTTAAAAGCAGTCTGTGTGCTGCACCTGGTTAATTCCAGGATGTTTATTTTTGCAGTAGTTAACTGCATCTGGAGTAATCCAGAATGTTTAATAAAATTGTTTTGTTATTATGTTTTATGTAAAAGCAGTCTTTGTGCTACACCTGGTTAATTCAAGGATGCTTATGTTTGCAGTAGTTAACTGCATCTGGAGTAATCCAGAATGTTTATTAAAGTTGTTGGGTTATTATGTTTTATCTGTTTAGCAGTCTTTGTGCTGCACCTGGTTAATTCCAGGATGTTTATTTTTGCAGTAGTTAACTGCATCTGGAGTAATCCTGAATGTTTATTTAAATTGTTTTGTAATTATGTTTTATCTTAAAAGCAGTTTTTGTGCTGCACCTGGTTAATTCCAGGATGTTTATTTTTGCAGTAGTTAACTGCATCTGGAGTAATCCTGAATGTTTATTTAAATTGTTTTGTAACTATGTTTTATCTTAAAAGCAGTCTTTGTGCTGCACCTGTTTAATTTCAGGATGTTATTTTGCAGTAGTTAACTGCATCTGGAGTAATCCAGAATGTTTATTAAAAGTGTTTTGTTATAATGTTTTTTCTTAAAAGCAGTCTGTGTGCTGCACCTAGTTAATTCCAGGATGTTTATTTTTGCAGTAGTTAACTGCATCTGGAGTAATCTAGAATGTTTATTAAAAGTGTTTTGTTATAATCTTTTATCTTAAAAGCAGTCTGTGTGCTGCACCTGGTTAATTCCAGGATGTTTATTTTGCAGTAGTTAACTGCATCTGGAGTATTCCAGAATGTTTAATAAAATTGTTTTGTTATTATGTTTTATGTAAAAGCAGTCTTTGTGCTGCACCTGGTTAATTCAAGGATGCTTATGTTTGCAGTTGTTAACTGCATCTGGAGTAATCCAGATTGTTTATAAAAAGTGTTTTGTTATAATGTTTTATCTGTTTAGCAGTCTTTGTGCTGCGTCTGGTTAATTCCAGGATGTTTTTGCTTGCAGTATGTAACTGCATCTGTTGTAATCCAGAATGTCTCTTTTTTATAATTTTTAATGTTTACCATAGTCTTAAATTACATAAATTGGTGTAATGCTTGTTAATGTATAAGGTTTTTATTTGTTTACTAAATTTAAAGTTTTTTACTTATAATATGTATTTGTGTATATATTTTTATGCAAAAATTGTTAGGTAACTGAGTGAGAATCCGTGTATTTAACTGAAGAGGGCAGCACGAAGGCGTCTTAAACTTATGCCCGAAACGCCATAGTTTGTAGGTATATTATGTAATAATTTTATTTTATATGTTAGTTGTATAGTAGTG
>JASAMX010018787.1:0-57890 GCA_030248175.1 Microlaimidae sp. YZB2_3 | reverse complement strand
TAACTAGCAATCGTATGTCCTGTACTTCGTTCAGTTACGTATTGCTAACGATAGAAGTTTAAAAAATTCTTTAGAGGAAAATTCGAATGTTTAATTTCGAGTGAGGACAATGGCTGAATACAACTATTACTGATAAATTGATTAATATCAATGAAAATTACAACATGTTTAAAAAAGACCATGACAATCAAGAGAGTGATGGTGTGTGTATATTTTGTTAAGAGTGAGATAGAAGTTTTCTTAGTGCCCATAAAAGATAAATATAAAAATACTGAAATAATAGCGGTAGATTTTAAACTTTATGGTAAATCTAAATTAAGTTTGATTTCTTTGTATCGAAAACCTCAAACATCGAAATTAGATACTTTAACTATTTTTAATTGTTTGCGCGAAATTATTGAAAATTTTAATGTATTGTATTGGACTGTATTTGCCGGCGATTTCAACTTACCTGGAATTATTATATTATGGTGGCATATTTCTGAAATTTTGTTAAATAATGAAAATGAATATGAATGGTGTAGCTTTTTTAAATGAACTTGCATTAATTCAGCTTGTCAAAAAACCAACCAGGAACAAAGTTTTTTTAGATTTAGTTCTTTCAAACGATCCAGAAATTGTTAATGAAACAAATATCCTACCAAATTTTTCCACTTCTGATCATCATTCTGTTAGATTTACTATAAATAGTGATAGTTTTTCTAATCCAAAAAATCCAAAAAAATTTTGGGTGCCTGATTTTGCTAAAGGTGATTACAAAATGCTTTCTCTTTTTTTGACAGCCGTTGACTGGGATCATGTCTTTTCGACAGTAGAAAAATTCTGGCAGTCTTTTAAGAACGTTATTAATGAAGGAATAAATAATCATATACCTTAAAAAAAGTATTTAAAAAAAACAAATTTCTCATAAATATCCTAAATACATTAAAAAATTACAGAATAAAAACGTAAATCATGGCGCCGTTACAAAAAAGGATTAGATACTCAAAATAAATACAAAAAATTATGTACTAATTACAAAAAACTTAGTAAAAACTTATCAAGCTGATATTGAAAAACAAATACTGAATTTCTTTATATATAAATAGACGTAATGTTTCTCTCTCTCTCCCCCCCACTCTCTCTCTCTCTCTCTCTCTCTCTCTCTCTCTCTCTCTCTCTCTCTCTCTCTCTCTCTCTCTCTCTCTCTCTCTCTCTCCCTCCCTCTCTCTCTCTCTCTCTCTCTCTCTCTCTCTGTGTGTGTGTGTGTGTGTGTGTGTGTGTGTGTGTGTGTGTGTGTGTGTGTGTGTGTGTGTGTGTGTGTGTGTGTGTGTGTGTGTGTGTGTGTGTGTGTGTGTGTGTGTGTGTGTGTGTGTGTGTGTGTGTGTGTGTGTGTGTGTGTGTGTGTGTGTGTGTGTGTGTGTGTGTGTGTGTGTGTGTGTGTGTGTGTGTGTGTGTGTGTGTGTGTGTGTGTGTGTGTGTGTGTGTGTGTGTGTGTGTGTGTGTGTGTGTGTGTGTGTGTGTGTGTGTGTGTGTGTGTGTGTGTGTGTGTGTGTGTGTGTGTGTGTGTGTGTGTGTGTGTGTGTGTGTGTGTGTGTGTGTGTGTGTGTGTGTGTGTGTGTGTGTGTGTGTGTGTGTGTGTGTGTGTGTGTGTGTGTGTTTGTGTGTGTGGTGTGCCCTGTTGCGACCCTGAGAGCAGTGTTTTGTATTGTTTACAGTTTGTTTATTTGTGTATTTGATGTTGTGGCCCCCAGACTGTGCGGGCGTACTCGATTATTGGTGGAGTGATTGCCTTATATATGTGTGTGTGTAAGGGATTCTTTTGGTTTACCTCACGATGTAGCTGTGAGTGCGTTTATGATTTTGAGTGTTTTGTGTGTTTTGCTCTGTGTATTTGCGATGAGTGTGTTGAATGTGAGCTTGGAGTCAAAAATGAGCCCCAAAATTTTTGGTTGTGATGAGTATTGTGTTTTATTTGTAGTGATAGTTGGAGTGAGCGTTTATGAGAGGGGAGTGAGCGTTTATGTCACCTGTGATGATTGTATTGTCTTGCTGGGTGAGTTGGTGTATAATGTGTCTTGTGTCTGCCATTTGATTGTTTTCTGTTGTTGCTGATTGATTGTCCCTTGGAGGGATGTAGATGTTTGCGATCTCTATGTGTTGCTTTTGCGTTTTATGCGTGTAATGAGTAGCTCTGCGGTGTTGTGTGTTTGTTGTGAAGTTTGTGTTGGACTGAGTTGGAAGAAGATAATTTTTTTTTGTGAATATATGCGAGTAGTCCTCCCCAGTTTTGCCTTGTCTGTCTTGTCTGTACGCGGTGTAATCTTGTAGTTTTGGTGTTTTTGTTTGAGATGCTTTAAGTTTTGTTTCCTGCACTGTGAAGATGTCAAACAAGGATGAAGGGTCCTTTACGATTTTTTCAAATTTACTTTTTTTCTTTTTGTACCCTCTCTTGTACAATGAAAGACGCTTATTCTAAAACTGCGAATAATCATCACGATTAGTTCTTATTTAGCATTTTATTTTTATAATTGTTGGAAACAAATTTAAAAAAAAATAGAAATAAAGTTATTGCGAAAACATGGATGAAAACGAGCGGCTGGTTTATTGTTTTGTTTGTTTTTTTTTTGATCGTGACAAAAAATAGGGAGACTTTTTAATCTATTTTATATATATTTTTTTAAAAAAAATCTAAAAAATAAAATGTCATTTGTCACAAAGTACTCTGTGAGCCAATTTTTTTTATTTAAAGCTGTTGGCTTTTGCTTTTATGTATGGATTTAAATTTTCCGTGCACAATGATATAATATTTTAATCAAAACAATTCAGTTATATATTAGTTAAAATTTAATTTTTTTCAAAAATTATAGAATAATTATTTTTGTGGATACCATCAAAAACAAACGAAAGAATGTTAATTTTTGCATTATTTACAAACTATAGTTGTTCAAATTATAATGGCGACCGAATTTGAAGTTTAAATGAATCTACGAAAGAAATGTATTAAATTTCTACTAAGTTCTGTTCTACTTTATCAGCTAACATTTAAAAACAACGTTTTATCTATGGCATAATCACTACTGCTGATACTGTAAAAAAACTTAATGCTCGTCAAAATCTTATGTTTCACTATTTTTTATAAACAAATCGAAGTATATCCGGCATCCTGCGCGATAAAGACTAGAAACAGCACATCACCGTATTCTTATTGTAAATATTGTGCTGGATGCCGGGTATACTTAGGGTAACTGACTTAATTTCGGCCACGCCTTAATTTCGGCCACCAATTTAGGGTGTTAGAAAATTGGCTTATTTTTAAAACACAAAAAAACTAGCAAAAAAGTTACTGGATTAATGTTGAATAAAGTGTTTTTGCAAAAGTTTTTTATTTTTATTATTCTACATTATCAACATTTTCATACAAAAAGTGATTTTTTTATGATTTTCTTAATTTTTGCTTTGTGTTTAAACTGCATCAAATTTAGAACGAAGCAATATATAACCTTAAAATATCTTCTATTTAAAGCTCAAAATTGTTAATTTTTATGTTTTGATATTTTCTTCAAAATTATTTTGCAATGCGTTTAACTAACTGCGCATTTTAAGATTCCGTTAATTTCGGCCACCTTAAAAATTAGGTGAAAGAACCTGCCGTTTTTTGCTATTTTTAAATATCATCGTACTACCGTATTTATAAAGATTTTTTTATCGTTTGACTTTGTTTTGACGTTTTTTAAGCCAAAAATAAAAATTGATGAAAAAATACAGGTTATTAAAACTTGTTTTTTTAAGGTTTTGACATAATTATTTAAAGTCTTGCTAATAACTATTAAACTTCGCAAACGGGAAAAATTAAGTTATATGTACCAAGAACAATACCTAAGGGTAAACTTGCAACTTTTAGAATTTTTTATTGTTCGTTTAAGCAATAGTTATGGCCAGTTTTTTGTAGGTGGCCGAAATAAATGGCACGCGCCTTAACTTCGGCCACTTTAAAAAAAAAAGTTTAAACCTTCACTGATTTTTAAGTGTAACAGAAATATTTAAATTTTGCACTGGAATAACAAATATAGGTATTGTTTGATTTTTAGGCCAAATGTTGGCTTGATTGAAAAAACCAGAAAAAACTTATTCAAAAAAATAAAAAAAGGTGGCCGAAATTAAGTCAGTTACCCTACGTGTTTAGGTTTGAATAAATCATCTCGAGGTAATTTTTAACTTATATAATATTAATCAAATTATTACATTTTAACGTTGCATACATAAGGGTTTCCCCCTTTCCCTCTACCGTTTTTCCTATTACATAATGAGCTGTTTAATTATATGTATGACACGTTGATTATTAGTGTTTAGGAATTGTTTAGGTTATTTGGAAAAACTACGGTTTAATCATACTTTAGGTTTTTCCTATCAAGATCGCTTTATGAGTTTAGAACTTTTATTAATATTATGAGTTTATGAGTTTTATCAATGTATTTTACCAATTTTAATTTCATATAGTGTGTTTTTGAAAGTACCGAAATTTTTTATTGTTATGTTATGTATATTGACAATGTGTCCAAAAAATTTTATATAAGACAATTTATTTCAAAATTACGATTGAGTTATATTATAACCCATTTATTATAAAACTGCATTTTTAACTATTATTTAGATTTTGATAATTATGAGATGTTCATCGTTTAACAAAATTTTTGAACAAAAATATATATTTATAATATTGAAAAATTCTTATTATTTTAACAATTATATATTTTGTTGAAACAATATTAATAAAATTGTAAATGAGCTCAAATTTTTCGTGATAAAACTAAACTTAATAGTCGAGCAGTGATTTTTAATGGTTAAAATAAATATCGCAGTTTCAGATTTATACCCGTATTTTACATGGGTAACAAACTAAGCAAAAAGTTTACATGTATAAAATTTCTGTATTATCTATAACTAATTGTTTTGACTTTAGAAAATTAAATAAAAATATTTTTTTTAAAATTTGAGCTAAATCGTATTACTTAAAAATCCAAATCTAACAAAATAGTTTCAGAAAACATAATGTCTCATAAAAATATTAAGAATAACATATATTCAATGCTAAAATCTGTAAAAAATAGTTGTAAATCAAAGTCGTAAACAAGTATAACGGTATTTCTAGAGTTTTGAACATTATTTGTTACAAAATCAAGCTTAGTCCTTACTATTCAACGACTGTTTTTGAGCTTGGCAAAGCCAGTTCGAGCATAGAAACTTTACCCTAGGATCAATGCCTTTTTAATGTAACTTATCTGGCGTAATCCAATATATTTTGCGAATTTAAAAAAAAATTAAGTTAATTTAATTAGCACGCGTCATATGAAGAGGCTGTAGACTGTACGTTATAAATTCTATCGCAAAAATTGTTGATTTTTTAAAACAATAAAACCTCTTCCACATCAAAAACACTTTCACTAAATATCATGGATTGGTCTTACCGTTAAACTTTTAATAAATAACGACTCTGATATAAACAAAAAATAAAAACCGCTAAATCTACCCGGCAAAGCGACTAACTTAATTCACACACCGTACTTTGAACAAATAAATCTATAATATAAGAATAAATCAATTCATAAAGAACATCTTTGACAAAAACATACATTTTATAGTAAGCAAGAGGATAAACCAATTTTCCATATGATACCTTTGACCGAAATATATGGCACAACTGGATTTCTTGAACTTTATATCAAACTCTAATAAAAGTATAACCTAAGTTTAATCATGTTATTTAATTTTTATTTGTCTAGCGATAAAATCGATTATCTTTTAATATAGATATCTTTATAAAGTAGGAAAAGAGCTCTTATTATTACTTATAAAAACTGCTGTTTTAAACATACAAAGATCCAAAATTGTATGAGGTTTGATTTAAATTTAACAGCCTATAAGAGCAAACATACAAAACTTCAGTATAGAAAGGATATATTATAGAACAACGCAATGTTTTGGAACGAACGGAAAAACGGTTTTACCTGCAAACATCACTATACTTAAAAGACAGAACCGGGATAAAAAGAAGCATGCTATATGCGCATTTAGAAGCTTTAAAACCACTATGAATTAATTAAAGACGGGATAAAGACACCGGAATAAAAAAAACACTGGATAACAACAATATTTAAACTTTCACAGGGTAAATTTTAAACTGCAGTAAGCAAAATATTCAGAAGAAAAATACCACAATTTCGCTGCAACAAAAACAACGCGAAATAATTTACTCATAATTTTCTATAATACAGATTTGCTTAATAAAATCTTTCCAATTTTGTTCTTTCTTTTACTTTGAGCTATTTCCGTCAGTATGAATTATTTTTAAAAACAAAATCTTTTAATAGACGATTATAATTTGGTGGCTTAATAGCCTCTTTATATTACCTAGAGTAAAAGTTCGTACAAAATTGTATGAGTTTCTATATTGACAAAAACAATGTTGTGGATCAGCGAATAATACTTAAGTATACAAATGAACAAACTGAAAAACCAAAACATTTAGTTTTAAAAGTTTAAATACAGTCAAAATGTTAAACTAACGTTTGATCAAAAAATTAATATCCAAAAAAATATTTAGAAAAAAATATATTTTAAAGCGAGTGTTGTCTTCAATTCGTTCATATGTATGCAACATCTTCCAAAACTAATGGTACAGCGACTCGACGCCAGAGCTAAGAGAAGAAAGATTGCAGTTACCATTTCGTTGAAAGATAATCCATATCTGTATTATACATAAGACACTGTACAATCTACAGTATTTTACAGTTATAAACTGTACCTACAGTGACGTACAGTCAGTCCGTGCACCTATATACATCATGTTATACACATTTTCACACTAAAAAAACGAGGCAGGAAAAAATATCACGAAACAAAACCTCCCTCAAAAAAAAGTAAAAAATCTGTACTTCTAGCATTTTGAAGCGTAACCTACACGAACTATAAATTACATTAATGCAGAACTGCTAAACAGTAAAAAAATATACATAACCGGGAGTTAAAAACATAATCGGCCGCTTTTAGAACCCAAGTCAATATCAAAAATTCATTAATTTATCCGTTGTAATAAACAGATATAGTTATAAAATATGTTATTAGATAAAATTCCTATTTCATTAATCCACAAAGATGAATAAAAATTTCTTCAGAAGAATCTTGTTGTTTGAGGTCTACTAATCAAAATGTTTGGAACAAAAAAATAAACCGACTATCCGAAACCGAAATTTAAAAAGATATCACCCACTATTCCATCAGATACTTCATTTTTTGGTCGTAAGCGTTGAGTTAAACATCTTAAATGATAGGTTTTTGCTCGTGTTTGCTTGACAATAAGAATTCTGCTAAAAAGGCAGAGTTGAATGTTGACTGGGTTATTCGGTCGCTTTCAGGATTCCACCGGCTCATCTTTTACGTTCGAAGAGTCCGGGCTGTCGTCCACTTTTACGTCCGGCTCCGCGGGGGCCGAGTCGTCCGCCGGGTTATTTTCCGCAGCGGCCGCGCCCGGAGACGCGCGTCCGGGCGGCGTGAAGTTCAGCTGGTTCAGCCAATTGAGTACGTTCTGCTGGTTGGTGAAGCTGCCGGAGAGTTTGGCGCCTGGCCCGGAACTTAAAAGGCCGCCCGGGTCGGCAGCCGCCCCAGCTGTCGCGGCCCGCGGAACCAGGCTGGGGCTTGCGCTGGGCGAGGCCGCTTGCGCCAGCAACTGCTGCTGCGTGTTGCGCAGGACCTGATTGTGCGTGACCACGCACTTACGCATGTGCTTCTCCAGCGTGGAGTGAACGCTGAACGGCGTGAAGCAGATGTAGCAGTGGTAGGTCTCCTAAAAACAGAAAAACTTTCATCCACTACAAATTTAACTGTAACCAACAACAAAAAATGTGTTTTTTTAAAACATATTTATCAATTAAAAAAAACAATAAAACTACAAAAATATAAAAATTATATACAAAACGGCTGACCTTTCCCAACTGACTGTGTGTCTTCATGTGTCTGGTGAGTTTGCTGCTCTGAGCGCAGGCGTAGGGGCAAAGTTGGCATTTGTACGGCTTTTCTCCCGTGTGAGAACGCAGATGCACGATAAGATTTGAACGATTCGTAAACACCTGAAAACTTTAAAATACTACTTATTCACACTTTTTGCGCTTTTAAAATAATAAATGCAAAATTTATTATACAAGAATTGTTGAAGCGATTCTCAACAAAACCGAAACAAAATATCCGTAAAAAACATGTTTTTTTCAATAAAACAGCATATGCTAAGTTATTAATTCTATAATAATAATATTAAATAAGTATTAACTAACCTTGCAACAATAATCACATCTGTCCTTTCGCTTCTTTTTGTCCGAACTGGAAGGGGTTGGTGTGTCGTCAATGCCATCTTCATCCTTGACGGAAGAAGATGACGCCATCACAGCTGGAGAACTACCAATTCTAAAATTATTTACGAAAAGTTAAACATAATTTTACGTATTTTTAAAACACAAGATTTTAGATACTGTTACTGAAATGGCCCAAAGTTCAGACCGAAACGTTCAAATTTTATCAGTAAAATGTTAGAAATCTCCCAGTTTTATTATCGTTGAAGTTTTCTATTCCTCAGAAATAATTCAAAAACTTTAATTCAACTTTAATGTGATTTTTTTAAAAATTAAATACATCGCCATTTTTAAATTTACCTTAGGCTTTTACTGCTGGGTAACGGAGTTTGAGACAAATCACCGTCCGAGGGGCTTTTGGTCCGGGAGGCGTTCATGGACGTGGAAACCTCGCCAACTGCAACCTGGTTTGCAAGCTGTTGCTGCAGGTGAAGCATTCCTGAAGTTAAATAATTTTACTATAAATTGTAAATTTTTAATGTTACTTATTATTTTATCTTTATTACTCTTCTGATAAAACGGATTAACTTAAAATAAGAAATGTAATGATGTAACAAAAATAAATGATGATGATTTGTCTCTACTTGGAAGTTGGAGTTGTAGGAGTGCAAAAAATTCTTGTATTAGCTATTTTTGAATTATTAACGTGCTTGCATTCTTGGTTTATTCCTGGTTGGCAACACTTAAACTACATAATAAACCGTACGAACCACAATTAAACCCACTCACCTGCAGTTCCCGCGGATGCGATGTTTCCATTGGCTGCAATCATTTCGTAGTAGCGCTGGAGTGCGGCGAGCATGTTGGGTTGCGGCACCAGCGCTATCCCAGGCAGATGCGGCCCCGCCCCGAGGTGGTGGCCGAAAGCCGTGGAATCCTGGCTGCTCTCCTCGTCGTCGATGTCCATCTTGGACTCACTCGCTTCTGAAATAGACAGTTTTGGTTGAAAACAGATAGCTTAGAATTAACAGTTTGCGGTGGAATTAAACATATTGTTGCAATTACTGCTCGACGTTTTGATGGCTCAGCGGCGTCATAACGCGTCTATAGTAATTTATGAAAATATTATAAATACTATTACTGCATAGCAAAGAAAACTTACTTTGGGTGTCTTTGGTTGAAACTGGCGATACAAGTAGTTCTTGTGCTCTTGATAACAGAACGTTGATTAAAGGGCCCACCTAAATGTTCAATTATTACAACCAAATATTTACATGACGAACTGTAAAACTTTAATCTTTTTGACCATATACAAAAATTCACCATAGGCCAAAATCACCATAAACGTTACAAAATCACCATAAAGTGGTGTCAATTCACCATAAATATAATGCGTTTGCAATATTTCGTTTAAATTTTGACACTTAAAAAATACAAATAAAATTTTTCATGATTAAATTTAGCTTGATTTTAGGGCTTTGCTTAGGAAAAAATTTAAAAAAAATAATGATTTTATGATTAAAACTAAGTTTTTAAAACAAATTTTAGCTTGCAAACGCATTTCTCAATGTTATGGTGAATTAGCACTACGTTATTGTGAGTTTTGCCATGGTGATTTAACACCACTTTTATGGTCATTTTGAACGTCACCATTTTTTTTATTTTAATATTTCAATTATCATTGCCAAACACCGAAAAATTGTCATTAGCCTTTGAATTGCTCAACACCAAAAATTTTAGTCAGCCCCTAAGATTTGCGTCAAGGGTTTGTGATAATATCAACACAATTTCAAGGGTTAACGGTTTTCAACATAATTTCTATACTAAACTCTAGTGATGGACAGTTCGCTCATCACTACTAAACAATTTTACGAGGTAGCTTGCAATTTTTATTTTGAAAAACTTAGTAAAACGAAGGACACAACCCGTTAAGGCACAAAAACACTGTTAGAAATGGTTCCGCACTTTAAACATTTGTTTTCCATTGGTGCGTTGTGGAGGCGCAGTGGTAGAACGCTCGTCTGGCGTAGTGGAGCAGAGATCGAGTCGCGGCGGAGACAATCTACGCTAATGATATTATACTAATAGAATTTTTTTATTACGCGTAGTGTTGAATTATGCTATTGGTGATATTATTTCGGCCTTGAGTATCCGGTTTTAAGCAAAATAAACTATTTTAAACAATAAAACATAGTCGCTATCATGACACAATGAGTTAGAATCAGTATAAAATCAGCGTCACTCTGATTCATTACGTTTGTATTATTTGTGTGCTAAAGAATATAAAAGTGACAGTTAAGAGTGTTTTTTAACGATTCTGACTCTTTATGATGGAGTAAGGACGACATACTTGATCAGAGGCGGCCTCTCCCCGATCGATGTGTTGCTTGAGGTGCAGCGCCAATTTGGTCGGACGCGATGTACTGAAAGCACACAAGTGACACTTGTTTAACAGCTGATCAGAACTGGGTGGACTCGAAACGTCTAAAACATATTTTCAAATTAAATTTAAATAAAAATTAATTTTAAAAAAACATATTAATATTATATTTCTAATGTTTAGATTAAATAATAATATAAATATGACACTAATTTAACATTTGACCAGAAAAGGGCGGACTCGACACATTCTAAACTTGTAAAATTTATTGAAATTGAAAGTAAATAAAAAACACATGATTATATTTCCAAACAACCTAGAAAGAAAAACAGTTTTGCTGTAGGGTAACTGACTTAAATACGGTCAGTCCTAATTTCGGCCTCTAACCTATTGTGCATACAAAAAATTACGTGAATCAACTAAATACATCATGTACTGATAATGATCAGGTCATGTACTGACCTTGTTGATCAGTATATGACGATCTATTTAGCCATGATCAGTTCATTACATAATCTTGCGCATGAGAAAAATAACAGCCAATGGCCGAAATTAAGGCTGGCCGAATTTAAGTCAATTATTTTATTATTAAACTGTTATTCGCGGACAATTTAGAATTCGCTTACCGGGGTTGTTTTCGGTTTTGGCCGTTTTTTCGGTTTCGCACGGGGAGCTCTGGGCGTCCGGGGGACTTCCTTTTGAGTCGGAGGTCGCTCCGGTCGGTCGGTCGGCCGTCGCTGACTTCGGACTGACCAGACTGGCCACACCGGAGGAGTCCGGGGCGCGCACGGGGGGCGCCACCACTGGGCCCGGCTGATCGCCCACGGCCTGCTCCGCCATCTGACGAAGCTTGGCGGAGCAGAAGGCCTCCAGCGGAGATTCCTACAACGGGAAATAACGCGATTAAAAAGACTGAGAATATGTTCGTTGTATAATTTTTTTTATCCACAGTTAATAAAGTTCTAAAAATAATCAGCTCATTTGAGCATTTCAATAGGGAAAAACATATCGTTAAATAAAATTTTATTTAAAATTAGCTAAAATTTAGGGTTTGGCTTACGTTGTTTTTAAAAACTCGCATTTACTATTCATGCTCATTATACCTTTTATTTAAGTTTAATAGTGTTCTTGAGCATTGCTGAAGGAGCTTTGAGCTTAAAATAAGAACTGAGAGATTCGTCTTTTAAAGTGGTGTAAACCTAAACTTAAGTTTAAGTACAATTTTAAGCATAACTTCCTATTTAAGGCACCAAATTTCATTAATGTAGATTTTTATGAGAAATTTTGGTTTAGTTTGTTATAAAGCTTTTTATTCGAGCTTCATATTTTTTATAACCTACTAGAATTTATTTTAATAGCTTTTATTTATTATTTAAGCCTTTTATTTCAAAAAACTGTTTTGGAGAGGAAATTTTCATTATATTATTTATATAGTCAAATTTTATTTTTGTAAGAATGATTAGCTATTAATACGGCCAGCTGTTCATCAAGAACTACTTAAGTAAACATTTTCTCAAAAGTTTTTTAAAGAAAAAACCAAAAAAAATCTTACCACTGTTATCTTTAGTTATTTTGAATTATGTAGTAGTATTCTATATTACTTTACTAAAAATGATAACATGACAGTAATTTGCATAATGGTTTTAAATGTCGAAGTGTTGCTATATTAGTGTTAATTCATTAACCTGTGAAACCTAATAAATATTTATTTATTCATTCATTCATTATATAGAAATAACGATGGAGGCCCCAGCAATATTTTAGTTTTCGTTTTACCTATTCAAAACTATCTTGCTTACAAGAGTCTGCGATGACCAACAGCTAATCTAGCCTTAAATTTACCACGTTTGCATCTTTACTCCCATCTCTTCCCTCAAAATGCATAATTGTCTATAAATAGCGTACCTTTGAACTGATAGATGGTGCGGTTGACTGCGTGTTCGACCTCTGAACAGGTGCTGAGCTGGGGAACAAGGTGCTGAGTTGTGGCGGTCGACGTTGCACGGCGCTGGATGCCGCTGCCGCTGCCTGCTGCCACTGGTTCAGCAGTGCCGTCACTGTCCATTCCGTGTTGCTCTTCACCCCTGGAGTGGAGGCGGGGGTCTTAGGGGGTCCACCCCCCGGTGGCGTGGGGAGCTCTTCCGCGCACACCTTGAGGCCGTGCACCGATGCCACGTGGTGCAGGAGAGAGAGGATGTCCGCGAACGGCTCTCGACACGCGTTACACGTGCAAGGCGAAGGCTCTGAAAAACAATAGAATTACATAATCATACTCGTACGTATGAGCTTTGACTATTATCGTTTGTATCTGCGTCTACATTTATATTTTCCTCCAAATGAGTTTTGTAACGTTATTCTTAATAGAATATAATATGTAAATTTTTGTTACGTATAGGCACCTTGCACTGGAACTCGGTTTATACATGAAGTATGCAATATACATAAGTGTCACCATAATGGATAATTACCGTATCTCCTACTTATCTTTTGTAGTATGCAGATCAACCGATCGAAATTTCGCACGCTTTCGATCGGTTGATCTGCATACTACAAAAGATAAGTAGGAGATACGGTAATTATCCATTAAGGTGACTCGCTATGTTTACTGCATACTTCATGTATGAACCGAGTTCCAGTGCAAGTTCTCTATTGACTTTTACAATTGCAGTTTTCTTCTGAGTATACACGCATATATTTAAATAAGAGTTTTCTCACGTAACTTTTGATAATATGCAAATTTTTGTTGAATTTCAAGTACATGGCAGTTTTTTTATTTCGCCACCTGTTGCCGCAACTGTAAAAGTGAATTTTTACTTTCTTCCACAAATATTGGTAACGGCACACACATTTGTTATCCAAACTGTTGGATGTTAACCCATACTACGGTCTGTGGTGTTTAAATTGATAAATTTCACATGATTAATACTTTTCATACGGTGTCTTAAAATAGTTTGCATACGGTGTCCTTTAGTTTGCACGAGCATGGATTGTCCGCAGCTAATTGGACGTTTAGAAAGTCTTTACATTTTTTTAGAAGTTTTTTTAACCAAAAAATTAAGAAAACAAACTTAACAATTTATTAAACGCAAGACATGTGCACGGTCTGGAAATGCCCCTCGTTTTATTGGAGGATTTGCCCCCCCTGTTTTATTGCCCCTCCCCCGCCAAAAAATGAAAAAGTACCCTAAAATTATGACGCCATTTTTGACCTATGATGACGCCTTCGCAAATTTTTTGCAGTTTTTAGCCTATTTCAATGTATTTTAAGCCATTTTAGACCTATTTATACCTTATTTTCGCTTTCTTGTCCCTTTTCCCTCTTTTTTTCTCTTTTTTTTTCCTTTTTTTCTTTTTTTTTTCTTTCCCCCCTGCTTGCCCCCCCGTTTTATTGCCCCCCGTTTCAAAAAAGTTGCCCCCCGTGCCCCCCCCCATTTTGGAATTTAACCCCGGGGGGCAGGGCACAGGTCTAAGACATCAATCTTATAAGTAAGATTCAAGGACTAATGTGTACATATTTCAGAAAAACCTATAGTAACATCATTATACTTGGAAAATTAAATCTACTGATGATGATGAGGAAAATACTACTGCCATTAGTGCCCTACATCCTAGTTACGCTCGTGAGGTATACAAATTTAAGCATTGTGAATTAATGTGTATTGTATTTGCAGATCCATGTTACTATACCATGCCTAACTAAAGACTTTAAAGCCCGGTTCACACTGCTGCGATAGGCGACAAGCGATAGGAAAAAGGCGATAGGTAAAAGGCGACAGGCGATAGGCGATAGGCGATAGTGCCGTGTTATTATTATCCATGTTTCAAAATATCAACCAAACTTTAAAAAAAAAACAAAAATAAAATGTTGTGTGTATTCAAGTTCAATTCAAGGAAGCGTTATTTCTTTGCATAAATTTGTTAATATACGAATTTCGAACGTAATATGCTGAAACTGCTTGTGTTTTGGCTGTCGCCTATCGCAAAATTGCGATAAGATTAGAACTTTGATCCAACCACTATCGCTTGTCGCCAGTCGCCTATCGCAAGTTACTATCGCCTATCGCAGCAGTGTGAACCGACAGGAGCCTATCGCCTGTCGCCTGTCGCCTATCGCCTGTCGCCTATCGCAGCAGTGTGAACTGACAGGAGCCTATCGCCTGTCGCCTGTCGCCTATCGCCTGTCGCCTATCGCCTGTCGCCTATCGCAGCAGTGTGAACTGACAGGAGCCTATCGCCTGTCGCCTATCGCCTGTCGCCTATCGCCTATCGCCTGTCGCCTATCGCAGCAGTGTGAACTGACAGGAGCCTATCGCCTGTCGCCTATCGCCTGTCGCCTATCGCCTGTCGCCTATCGCCTGTCGCCTATCGCAGCAGTGTGAACCGGGCTTAAGCCACACAATTCCAGGTATCATTCGGAGCCGAGGATGAATATTAATTTTAGATACGGTTTAGGCTTAAGATTGAGGTTTACAATTTAGCTAAAACTCGGATGTCCAAAATAGGTGTGATCGCGTAAATTTATTAGACAAGTTCGACAAGAATTTTATAATTAATAGCTTTATATTTTTTTTTAAATTAGAACAAAATAATTTTTTAAGGATTTTATATAATTATAATTAATATTTTTAAATAAAAATAAAAAAAAACATTATAAGACAGGTAATTAATATTTTTATTTTATTTTTTATATTTTTTAAACTTTATATTTAAAAGAAATGTAGCTGCACAGAAAGTTAAAAACATCCGTCCCTTTTTTAAAAAAGCACAAAAACTGGTAATTTATAATTTTTTTCTCGAATATCCATTGAAAAAAACGAATTCTATTAAAGTCCAGCCCCAAATGAGATTTGAATGGTGCATCAAAATTTCGCAGAAATTAAAAAAACCGTCTCCCACGCAGCTGGTTTCAGTTGCGGACCAAACGTTAATAACCCGCCCAGCTTACTACGTCTCATTACATCCAATGGACTAGCGCTTAACCCAATTTTAATACGCGATTTTTTCTTTTATTTTTAGCTGGTATGCTCTGCCAAAAAAAACAACTTAAGCCCGAAAAGGCTTCAAGCGGCATACCGATTGCGGCAAAGCGCTCGCGGATGGACTATAGTCGTCGCGCGCTGACCGAAAGAGTAGTCTCTCGCTAACCGAAAAAACCGGTTCCCCGCCTGTTGAAGAATTTTTAAAAATAGTTCGGCCAACAGACACAATAGAAGTCTGCTGGCTCTCCCCCCCCCGCCCCCTCAACTTTCCACGGGGGTGAGAGCATCGACCTCGGGTCAGCGGTCACAAAAACGTGACGAACTAAAGGGCTGCGTTTGACTAGAAACAGAGATTTTTTATTATATAGTTTTCATAGCTATTCCATCTCAACATTACAACAAGAGGTCGTTAAATTAATTTCCACTGAATCGAGTAATGACAATGAACAGCACTAATAACAGCATTTTAAAATCTGTGTCACAGTGCAAAGGTCCCTACTTTGTTTTTTGCAAGTAAAAGATCGAGTCCTGTTTCGAGACATGCTGCAAACGAAGGTGATATTACGATATTCAATATTGTAGCGAATTTAAAAGTGCTATCATGTCGAAATTCGCATCACTAAGCATTTTCTGCTTTTACGTTCGGGAAGAGATATATGTTTTTTTGTTTTTTTTTTTCTTTTTTTTTCTTTTGTTTTTCGGCCGACAGTTTCCCGGCTACTGTCCACACGGTAAAACGGCGCGGACAAACACGAATAAAGGAAATTAAAAGTGATGTTGCTTTGTTGTGGTTGGGGCGGTTGTGTCTTGTTGGTGAGGAGTGTTTTGTTTGATGGATTTTCTTTGCTTTTTTTATATCTTGTTTTTTTTTTTTGGTATTATTTTTTTGTTTTCGATGTTTTGTGCGTCGTAATTTGTGATTTCTTTCTATTTTTTTCCTTCTTTTTTTCTGCTAGAAAGATTTGATTTTTTTTTTAAATTTGCAGGCATGCTTTCATACAAAAGTGATATTTTGTTGTCCATAGTCGTTTTAGCAGCAAACCAGTTTTGTTTAGTAATGTATAAAAATCACTACGCTTTTTTATCACAAGAAAACATACAAATAAACAAATCAATAGTTTTAATAAAATGAATATAATTTCGACACAATAAGCTATAGCACGATGTAAAAATAATATAATTAATACCTAAATATGGATATTCTCATGCGGTTTTCACTAATGAATATAATTTGTAAAATTATCCTTTAATCATTTTGTTTCTCACAAGTAGTGACATTTCCCTTGCATGTGTATTATTATCGTGTGATTTCAAAGTCCAGTGCTGGCGTTCGTAAAATAACCCTCCAAATAGAAATACGTTAATGAACGATTTTAAATTTTAATTCTACAAAAACAAGTACAAACTGTGGAATGCGGAAAAAGAAAAGCCTTATTGCGTGCCTTAAAATTTATCAATATCACTTTTCTTATGATAAAAGTTCGTTATCAATATTACGTATTTTCAGCAAACGCGTTGTAACTGTTTCGTCAAAATAACTACATAACCGTCTTTAACATAAAATTCGTTTACTTAACGAGGCAAAACAGTAATACTGCTGGAAGCAAAGTACCAAACTTGCAACAAATGTCTGATATAAAAACGCAATTAATCTTTTTTTTGTTCGCATTCTCACCGTTACGTGATCCATTTAAAAACTGCCTGCATAAAAAATATCCACCTTTTGACTTAAAGAGATCAAATTTTAAGCTTTTGCAGAATCTTTGAGTCCCCCTTGGATTAACAGATGGAAGCGGTCAAAACGGTCACCCAGCACGGATTCTCATAGCTATAACTCAACAGAAGGAAACCCAGGGCAGCTAATCCAAATAAAAATGCCCCTTTCGTAACCTTTGTCCGAGCCAGCACTCCACCCACCTGACTTCAGTTTGTGCAAATAATAATGGACAATGAATGTCCTTTAAAATCCGAACAACGAAATTGGCCGGACGAAAATTCACAAGAATTCGTTCGGAAGAACATTATTTTTTGAACTTTCAATATTACGAAAACTAGCACAATAGAATAGAATTTTGTAAGATTTTAATATGAAAGTTGCAACAATACAGTGGTTAGTTTTTTTTAGTTTATGCAAACAGTAATGGACAAAAAAGTCTTTTTATCATCCGAACAAACAGCAATATTATTTCGAATCAAAGTCTTGCAATACGTAAATATTATTTGGTTGTTTTTTTCATAATAAATAGCATAATAAAATTTGTATTTTGAAAAGTTTTTTATATTAGGCTGTGTTTTGAACAGCAAATGAATTTGTTTTTTTAAAACTAAATTCAACCTTTGAACAAATTCAATATTGATTGATTTATATTATTTTTTTATTTTTTCTATTTTTTTATATTTTTTTATTATTTTTAATCCCGGAAAATTACTAGTTTTTAAAATTAAAATTAGTTTTGAAAAATCACAAAAATACTGCGGTTATTTTAATTAATTTATGTCGCACACTCAAAAACCTGGATTTTAGGTGTAAGGTACTTTTAAATATAAGCGTCTAAATTTACACAGAAGATCATTAACGTTCTATATAATGCTAGATGCTTGGATCCGTACTTTGAATTCCGGTCTCAATTTTAATTGCGGTGTTTGGATTAGAAGTTTAAATAAACTCCCTCCAAATGAAAATCTTGCGGGAACGGGAGTCGCAGTGTGATTAACGAAGAGGTGGAATTAGTCCCGCGCATCCCTGCTGTTCGAAGGAAGACATTAACCTTTGTCCAGCGGATTACAGATGTGGTGGAATGTCATTACGGCGCGGAAGATTTTAAATTTAAATTGCGCTGGACATTTAAAAAGAAAAAAAAAGGCCGCACCTTTTCTAACCGTGCGACCGACAGGTGGGAATATACTGAAACGCCAACACTCCTCCCTCGCAATACCGATACGCTTTAATTTACGTCAACACTACAATGCCAAGTTTTTATTTCGAAAAAAATTAAAATTTAATGTGAACTGCAGTTTTAAAAAAAAATCATTCGTAATTTCTTTAAAAAATTCAATTAAATTTTATTTAATTTTACTTTGGTGCTCTCGTACAGCTGGATAATTGGTCAAATCACCCAAAAGCTGGTTCATTACTTATGTAAAAACGTCATTTGGACAAAGTTCAAAGGACGTTTTTACATACGTTTATACGCTGTGTTTGTCCTTTGGACTTTGTGCAAATGACGTTTTTACATAAGTATGAACCAGCCTTAACTGAATCCAAATCTGAGCGGCTGGACCAGCAATGAAACTTTCGATGTTGTTTGAAAACTTTTAGGGTTTTTTTTAGTTTTAATTTTGAATGTTAAAAGTTGATTTCTTTTTTTTTGACAGTTTTAAATAATCAAAAAAACCTATGGAATTATGTGATTTTTTTTTTGGTAAGCCCATAAAACACTAAATATCAGACAAAAAACTAAAGCGTAGCTTTGTAATTAAACACAGAGGTGGACAGTACAAAATTATTTAAAAGTCACACGGTCCAGAGCTTAAGAATGAAAAGGTCTTGCAACGAAAACATCGCCTGGGGTTAACAGACGGCCACAGAGATAAAAATCTGAGGTTGAAAATACAGATAACATTCCCATCAATCACGCGATCTAAACATGTTAGGAGAATAGCCGAGCGACAACGCGTGTGGTTGGAAATTTCACTTTTATCCTATTAAACCATTGATCTTTAAAAAATTACATCAGACATTATAGTTGAAAACACCAACGATTAGTATCACAACCAAAATAAAACACGCCGATCAAATATTAGTATTTTTTTAGATGATAAGGTTTTTTTTAGACCCAAACAGGATTCTAACTTATGCAGAATTTAATTTTGATATACACTTTTTGACAAAACGAAAAAATTGTGGTTTTCAGGTCACTAATCAAAAAGAAAATACCTTTCTTTTTTAATTTCTATTTTAACTAGGTTTTTAACCACAAGTTTAATACAAGGTAAAAATTAAAAGATTCTTTTGTTTAAATATAATCATTTAATAAACATAAACCTTTGTACATTGAAATTATAGTTGGGCTGTGTTTTAGTAACGTAGTGTTTCAATCAAAATAAGCTGAGATTTTACTAATTTTAAAACTAAAAACCTAATATAGTAAAAAGCTCAAACTAAACGCTAAACCTATCTAGTTAAAATCTAACATATTATTTTTTAAATTTTTGCACACAATGAAAAAACCCACAAGTTTTACTGTTTTTTGTAATTTTAAAAAATATATAAATTTTTGAATTCCAATTTTAATGAATTGGTATAATCTTTAAAAATATGGAAACCATAAAATAAATTTCTTATCGTCAAAAAAATTCTTGACTTAGCGACAAAAAAAATTGTTTAATAATTGTAAAGATACATAAAACTTTAAATAAAAACAGAGCAATAGAACTTGTCTGTAGTTCTGAAGAAAAAAAAATCAACAAAAATAGATAAATCAAAATATAAGACATGATTGCAACAAATCGATGAATCTCACGTAAGAAATAAATTGCATACGGTGTTGTTTAATTTGCAAAAGCATGGGTTGCGCGTAACTTATTGGCCGTTTAATACAATCCGTATTTTTTGCGTGGTGTTCCAACCGAAGAATGAAGGGTAATTCAACCCTTGTGAACGTTTATTTTCAGATCTCAATCTCGCTTCAGTACAATTCAAGGATTAAATACAGTGCTTTATTGAATAACAGTAAAATAAAGTGCAATAATTTTTTCGAATAATAAATCACCAGCTTACCCAAATCCGAAGTATCGGTTTCGACGTCCTTGTGAGGTAGATTAGAAGAGTGAGACGAAGTTGATGGAACAGGAGGCTGAGGAATCAGCAGATTTCCCCCATCTGGCAAATCGGAGAAGCCGTTATGGTTCGTGTAAACCCTAGAATTTAATAACTTTTAAAACACGTCCGAAACTTGATAAAAATAGCCAATAATATTAATTCCTTCTCAATAATTTTCTAATTATTAAATGATTTTTTCTTAGGGGTTTTGACACCGAAGCGTGAAAAACGATTACTGGGAATAGATAGAATCATGTAAGCTATAATATATATAGTGTATAGGAATCAGCGTGACAAACTATTAGCCGTAATAAAAACACGTCAACTAGATGATGTGGGAATTTAATCGATTGTAAAAAGCTAAAAGTTTTCTCAGGAAATTTTATAGTGGTCATACCTGGTATATTAAATTCAGAAAAAATTTTTATATGTAAAATTATTAAAAATATAAGTTTTAGGGGTTTAAAAGTATTATACGGCCAAATAGTAGTGACATCTCAAAACTCTTCGTTTAATGCTGCATCACAACTTACACGTTAGCTATTTTTAATTTTGTATTATATACTTTTGTCTTTACAAAAAATTTATATCCCATCAAGGATAGGAAATAAATTTATAATAAGTTCACACGAATATGTGTTAATAAAACGCGTCTAAATTTTTTAATGTTAGCTTTTTGTATTATACATTGTATTAGAAACACTTTTTGTTGTCAATATTGGGAAACGATATTTTCTAAATAAATGATTGCATTGCACTTTTTGTAAAATTCAGTTTCTCGTTTAGATTTGATTTCATAAATGCAGGGACACAGTTAAATTTAAATTTAGAATTGTACTTTAATTTTATTTATATTACTCTCATTTCATTTTCAGCGAAATTTTTGTATCTTTAATAAATTTCTCTTTATTTGAATTTTCCTATGTAAATCCAAATTTACCATTTCATGCAGGCTTATATTTTTAAAATTTGAGTTGTTAAAAGGCTTTTTGAAACATGCAATTGCATAAATTTTCGAACAAGCCGATAGAAATTTATAATTACCTTTCTTTCCCTATCTAAAAATAATGCTACTAGTGATATATTGGTCCCAATTATTTCACCAGCCGAAACGGACTCACCTGTTTTCCGAAGTCACACGGCGATTTTGAATCGGATCCGTTATGCTGAGTTGCTTTCGTCTCGAGACCCCACCTGAGTTTTGAGCGTTGGGGGGAGACATTTGCTGCTTATCGGCAAATTTATCACAGCGATTAACCTAAAAGCCATAAACAACTAAATTTTTCATATACTAAAACAATATTTTTGTTGTAACGAATTTATTATAATTTTTATTAAACTAAAAGTTTATTAAAATTAATGCGGCCAAAGATTCTAAAAAAAACCATGTTGGTTTATAAAAAAGCATAATGTCTTGCATCAAGTAATAAAATAAATGCTAAATAAATAAATCTTCATCGAAACGCATGATTAGTTGTGAAACTAATTTTGTGCAGAATTATTGTTATCTACTAATGATATAATTTTGGCAAGGTTAAAATGTACAGCACCGACTAGTGAATCTAACACTATCAGATAAAAAAAAACTGAAACCACAGAGTGAGTAATTTCAAATAGGGAACTGGTCTCCTGGGTTGTTCAATTGTTCAGTGGGTAAAAAACGGAACAAAATCATTATAGCCATTTGTGATATAAGACTTCCAGCTGATTCGTTATTATAAATAAGCGTAAATAATTTGGTTTTTATTTTCATTGAGTAGGAGTTTTTTATTTAATGCTTTACTTCTAGTTCAAGTTTTGGCATGCATTACGCCTGACTTTTTTGTTTCGCTGAGCATTAAAAACAAACAAACAAACAAGCTGACAAACGGTTATATAATATGAAAAATGAAGTGGCCACTTTTTAGAAGGGGCGATATAAATTCAGTGGTTGAGACGAAAGCATAATCGGAAAGGGTTAATTTTACCAACTTTAGAGGGTTGAATAAAAAATAGTACTATTTTGATTGTGTATAATTTAGTTGAAGGAAATACGTGCTATTTTTTATTCAAGACTTATTTCATTGTTTTGGAGGAGCAATAATCGTAATTTTAGAGCAGCAACTATCGTAACAGTTGCGAAAACTGATGTCTCCTATCAAAAATATAACCTATCGCCTGTAAGGTTGAAGGAAAGATGCTCTAGCAAACGGAACGGGTTAAGATAAACATACGAACAAACATGCTAAAGAACCTTATGAGAAATAAAGCGCCCGTTCTGTCCTAGTGAAAACTCGACCGCAGCCCCTCAGACCAGTTTGTCCCCCTGGGATCCGCTGGAGCCACTAAGGTTGCGATCTGAGATAGTGGAAGCGATATTAAATTAGCTTTTGAAACACAGACATAATCGGAAAGGGTTAACCTTACCGACTTTAGAGAACAAAAACTAAACTTAAGGCCGGTTCACACAAGAGTGGCAGTGAATTGTGGATAGTGAACGCGCGCGTTTACATCACTACACTCTCATTGTTGCTGCGGTGTAAACTGTGTGCGCTGTGCGTCACCTATCAGCTGCCACTCCGGTGTGAACCGGCCTTTACAGTTGCGGAAAAGATGTATCCTATCAAAAATGTACTCTATCAAATAATAAATTGCTGGAAAAATGCTCCAGTAAGTAACAAGTAGCCTAAATTCAAAAACAAAAACAGATCAACAAACCTTATGAGAAATAAAGCGCCCGATTTGTCCTAGAGGGAACTCGGCCGCACAGTCCCCGCAGACCAGTTTGTCTCCCTGGGATCCGCTGGAGCCGCTAGGGGTGAGGTCTGAGACGGTGGAACCCGTGCTGGTGCCGGGCGCCAGGCCGCTGACCAGCGTGTCCGCCGAATCAGAACCGTTGGACTTGGAACTGCTACCACCGGGGGAGATCTCCTGAACCGGGTCCCTGAAAATAGAAACAAATTAGTTTTCATATAATTAAATAGTAAACATTTTAATTATAACGAGATCCAGTGGCTTCAAGAAAAAAATTGGGTTTGAAGAACATATGAGTAGCTGGTACTTGGTGCGAAAAATAGTTTAAAACTTTTTTGTTTTTATTACAATTATTATGATCAGATAAGAGAACTCTTAATCCATTCTGTTGTATTATACTCTATTTCATTTCATTTTTTTATTATAATTTGGATTTAAGAATAAAACTGTTTTTTACCGTTCCTAGATTTTTTAAACACCGCAAGTCTAAATGGCTTTACAGAAAACTCTTGTAGTAAAACTTCAAAATGAGACAGGGACACGATACTCGTAGTTAGCTGATTTAAAACTGGAGGTTTAAAGTTGCTAACCTAAGCTTAAGTAATTTTACTATGTACAACTTTAAGTTCCCAATGCGTAGCTGAAGTACCCAGCTTTAGGTACTTAGTAGTTATATACCTAAGTAACACTTAGATTATAATCAACTATGAACATTAAAAACCGGTGGTAAACAGGCGCTAAACGGTTGATGCAAAACACTTTAGTTTTTTACCTTTTTCGTTTGTTCTAATACAGCATGGTTCATACTTCTGCAAAAGTGTCCAAAAGGAAATTTCGACAATCTAAAGTGGTCCTTTCAACAAGCCAAAATTGTTCCTAGGACAATCCAAAGACCCCCTTTGCACAGTTAAAACAAAGGTAAAATATTTCATCCTACATTTTAGACACGTTGGACTGTCCTTTGGACTGTTCAAAGGACACTTTGAATTGTCTAAAGGAGAAATTTGTTTGGTCCAAAATTGTTCTTTGGACACTTTGGACGAAGTATAAACCAGGCTTAAGACGTTGCTTTACTGGCTTTTTTATTGGAATAACTAGCAATATTTATACTTTACTTTGTGTAAACTAAAAGCAACAGTCATTACTCATCATATGCTGATCTGAATTCTGCTCACTTTCGTGCTCTTAAATTGTTATACACATGACTCCTTTTACCTGTACGCGTTGGCGTCCGTCAGCTTCTGATCGCAATCCATCGCTATACTGTTGTTATTTTCCGAAATTTTCGTGCTGACGCCATTATTATCCGCGGGGGCGTCTTTAAACTTGACCGTTGCGTCCTCTTTAAATTTAACGCCTCCGCCGTTGTTATTGTTACTTTCGGCGGCCGTGGAAGACACCGCGTTGGGGCCGCCGCCGCCGCTGTTTTTGCGTTGTTTCCTGTCGGATTTCCCGGCGGAGGGCGGCGGGGCCGCGGTGTCCGGGGTCGGTCGGTCCGTATGACCCAGAGGGTCGGCTGGGGCAGTTTTGGTCTTGGACGGCGCCAGGAGGGCGGCTGTACAGGTGGGCATGGGGCTTTTCACGAAGCGAGACTTGGAACTCCCGGCCGATTGGGAGGCATTCACCGAGCTGTCACCGGGCACTACTGGGTTATCACCTGAAAATCAATTCTATGTAAAATCATAAAGCAGATGAAAATACAGTGGTACAGATTTTAATCTACCCGCAGCAATAATTATTTTTTATTTAATTTGGCAAAATGCAGAAACACATGAGGCACAACTTAACGTGCAATAGTTAACCCTTTCTGCCTCATCGCAGGTCAAAGAGCGTCAGGAGCCGATTTCATAAAATGAAATTAAAAATGACATTGTTAATTTAAGAGTCTTTTGGTGTAAACGGCCACGACCTCCGCATAAGGACTTTTCGAAGAATTTTTAGTGGAAATTATTTAGTAAATTTAGTAAAAAATTTTCACGTAGCCAATAAGATCATCGTAATTAACTTCATTTTTTTAATCTGACAATTTTAGAAGTGTAACACGTTCAACGCGTGATAGCACGTTCAAACCGCAGCAACAAATGACCACGACGTAACGATGTAAACACGCGAGGAACCCATTGTCACTTGTGAGTTCGGTATGAAAGAACCAGCCTTAAGTCCGGGAGTATACAGTTAGCCATTTTAGAATAATAATAATTTTTGTTTAGGTTAAACGCCATTTTTTTTAACAGATGGACATTGCCACTTCTGGAAGGCGAGTCTTTTACGGTCGCTTTTCGCTTAACAAAAAAATAATTTGTGACTGTGAGTGATTACAATTTTTTTAATGAGTACTAGAAAAAATATATACTACCCGTTCGGTTGTTATTGCTATAACTATCATTTTTATAAGCTAATAAGATATTATTGTGAGCCCAGAAATCATACAGCAATCAAACTCGTAAAATATTTAACGATTACAACAGGAAAATTTTAAAAACAAAGATGTTGCTTCGCCGATAATACAGATAACAATTTTCACGCGCCAAAGGTTCTTATTATACCAAGCTTTTCAGTGCACACTTTATTTTTGATACTTTATTTATATTCAGAAGTAATATACACAAAAAACAAAGGCTGACCGATTTTATACAAAAAAGTTTAACTTTTCTATAGCGTTGATTATAAACAGATACCTTCCCAACATTGCAACACCATTAGTTAAAACAGACACCAATGGGTGATAAACGCGTTCTGAGCATTGCAACATTTAGTTTAAACAGACACCAATGCAGAAGTGTTCAAACCAAGACTTTAAAATGTACACTCCTGGACACAGTAGAAATCGAATTTTGTTACGAATACTACCATTATTTTCTAACAGAAATACTAAAATCTTAGTTAAAAATGCATATAATAAAATATGTTTTGTAAAACTGGAAAATAATAAGGAAATTTTATTTCGCACAAATGTCCTAAACACTAAAACAAAACCCATTGAGATAGCTTAAAAACAGATATAAATCTAAAGTTATACATGATAATACACTGGACTTTTCTAAAACAATCGATTTAACCTTGACTACATACCTAGCGAAGAACCTATCAATATTTTGTCTCGCAATAAATACGTTTTTTTAAGTAATGGTGTGAAAAATTAAACGATTACGTAAGTGAATTTTTGACTTTTGTAAAAAAAAAAGTTGAGCGATGTTAATAATATAAATCGAGCCGCGAATTTATAATAATAAATATTGATAATAATAGTTATGTAATCAAATAAGACTTGTATTAATTTTATAGAGGACTTGTTTTAAATGAGAATAGTGTCAACAAACAGAATATAACACTTTATCACCAAATTAGTATAATAATTTATAATATATTAAGATAACAATAAAACAATACAAGCTTTACAAGGTAGTGTGAAATCTAATTGTTTTATAAGCGTCTAATCAACAAAAAAAATAAAAAAGAAGAAAACGTAAAAAAATGTATAAAATAAGCAGCGGGATTCTTGCATAGACAGACCGTAAAAACTTTGGTCATTAAAAAGAAACTGCGACGCATTTATTATTGCGCGTATTTCACACGTTACTACCACCCACTAGACATTAGAAATTGGATTACTGTACAGCAAAACGTAATGCGAATAAAAAATGCGAGACTTTAAAATTGTCACATTATAATAGTAAACAGAATTAAAAAAAATCATACGCGAAATTAATGAACGAAAACCATGGGGTTTTTCAATAAGAAACTATGAAAAAAGGAATTGTGGTAAAGCTCGAACGAAAAAAAACCAAGCCACAGTTAAAAAGCTAGTAAATGGTCGCAACCTAAACGCTTAAGTGCGCTTAAAAATAATTCTAAAAAAAATGGCGCGCGTTCTGAAAGAGAGCCGGATAGCCAACCGACATTGTCCGTTGAAACCGGGCCTTGTGGCAATATAAACAAAGTTCAGATGTTTTCTTTCACTGGCGCAGCGGAGAAATCATTTGGAACAGCCGACTCCGCGGTGGGGCCCCCGCGACCCCCGTAATTCACAATTAACATTTTCGAAATTGCTCATCATTTTTGTGCAAAAACCGAAAAAGGTATAAAAAAGTTCATCTTTCCACGTTTTTGCGCTTAATGCAGTGACGGGAGTGAATTTTTTTTAAATTAGAAGGAATTGGCCGCAGTCCAAGTGAGGCGTAAAAGGCTCAGCCGCACCCTGACAGCGACAGGACAACTAGTGTCCGCTTCGATGAGACGACGGCAATATCAACAAAAGCCGAACAATGCTAGCCGAAAGGTCTGTGTAATAACCTTTCATAACGGTTTAGCCCAAAGTAAACTCCACCGAAATCCAAACTAAACGCGGAGCAATAAAAGAAAATAAACTTTTTATATTCGTTTTTACGCATGTTCTTTAATGTAAGGTTTAGAAATAACAAAACATGCGCAAGTGAAAGAGGTTCATAAAGTTTTAATTAAAAATTTAATTTTTATATTTTTGAATGGGCAAAAAAAACCTATTGAGCCTGTTAGGCAGAACAAAAGTCAACTAGTCATTTTAAAAATATACAATACAATACACTTGCCAGCTTATGTGCACAGCAAACCATAAGTGGCTTGATATTTATTCAAGATAATGATTAATGATATGTAAAAAGAAATTCTGAAAAAGCAGTTGTAGTTTTTTCTCTCTATATATTATGCACAATACTCAATGGCGTCTCCTTTATTTTTTGCAACAGAAAGCTCGTAGCAAAAATTTTTTTTTACTACAAATCGATACCTTTCATTTAACTTTAATAATTCAGCCTGTCGTAGTTTTATACAGCGAAAGTAGAACAAAAACAAAACTTTTTTATGTGGTTTTTAACGTTATTTTTTCCTCAATTAGCCCAAAATCAAAAATTCTCACATATAAAAGATTTAAAAAGGATCAAAATATAATAAACTTAACATCAAAGCATGACTTATACATTTATTTAAAGTTTCAAAAATGTTTTTTTTTTTCAAAATTTTCTGCTAAACAATTTTTTGTTTTCAAATCTAATCAGCTTTCACTGAAATTGGTAGCTAAACAATTATTAATTAGACGATTATAAAAAATATAGAAAAACGCTATACTCTGTTTAACAGATTAAAAAAATTTCGCATTTTCAACGACCGATTGCTTAACAGCGAAAACATATGTGCGCTCGCCTAAATTTGGAAACAATAAGGGTTAAATGCTCATTTAGCGCATTGAAACACTGAGCTAGCACCATTAAGCTGTAAAACTACTAACTAACGAAAAACGCTGAGCTTACTCAAATATATATACAAAAAAAAACATAGCAATTACCGGAATTTATCCACCGTCAGCCGGCGATTCGGCGCGGTAGTGAAGCTGAAAAGTGTTTTACAAGCGGGTTATTTCCCGCGAGAGCACCCCAGCCGCTACGCGGGGAGCGCACGAGTAGGTGTCCAAGCGGTAAATTGGTGGATATTTCGTTTTAAATTTTTCACACGCCAGCCCCCAACAGTCCTCAGCGCTCCACCACCCCGACTGCGGGGCCAGTCGGGAGGGTCCGAAGGGGCCACCGCACCCCGTTTTCTCACCCCACAGCTTATTACGCCATCAATTTTCCCCAATAAAATCATAAAAAAAACTTAATTGTTTTGAAGTGAATAACGTTAAATAAGTTAAATAACTAAGATTAAAAAATTTATAATCTTAAAATTGAAATAAGCAGTAATCTCAGCCAAAAGTTGCAAAGAAACATGAAGATGTTATACAAAGAATAGCGAAAATAATGTAAAACTACTAATCTAATATTAATATAGCAATGTGAAACGTATAATTGATTTATGGAATTAAAAGTTCTAACCAGTGTTTTTTCATTTTTTTTGGCTACAGTTGAAAACAAGCTAACAGAACTTTTCGGCATTTTACATAAATTTGTCATTTTGTTCCAATTGTAAAGAATTTATACAATTGCAATGAAACTTGTCTGTAAATCATGCCAGGTTTTAACTTCATATTTCTAACAAAGTCTTCAAAGCCCAAACCCCAAATTCATGGAATTAAACATATTAAAAAAATACAAAGGCACTGCTTGAATTTTTATGGGAACTTTCGAGAATTTTTTTTGTGCTTAAACCATAACAAAGTTTTGAAATCATTTAAACAATGTTTAAGGATTTCCAAAACAAAGTATTTCCTGGTTTTAGAAAGTAAAATTTTAAATGCAAAGAATGTTACTTATACTCAATGTTTTTTTAGGATTCAAGATTTTATTTTCTAGCAAGATAAGTTACAAGCAAAATAGAACATTATTATCTGAAATTGCAACCCAGTTGGATTACCAATTACATAAACACAAAAAACAAAACAAAAAAAATCAGCAGTATTAATAAAATGACTAAAGGCTTTAGATACTTAAAGCTGTTCATTTAGTCATTGTAATCAGGTTTATTATAATAAAGATTTCTTAAAAGGGTACAACGAAGGAGCGCTCACTTGACTTTCATTTGAACAATTCCATTATTATTTGTAACTTTGTTAAAAAAACTATATTTTCGCTGCAATTTATCCTAGAGTGCTCAACTTTAATTTTTCTTTAGTGACCTCTAGTATGATTTGTGTTAAGCAAAAAGTATTTGTTGCTTTTTAAACTGACAAGACCATTTATAATGTTATATGTCACTATCATATCGTTTCTTTCTCTGTCTTTTTCTAAAGACTCAATATTTAATATATTTTAATCTGTTTTCATAACTGGCATCTTCTAATAAATTTACAAACTCTAAAGACTCGTTTGGTAAATGTGCGTTGAAGTATATTTTTTACAAGTTTATAAGTATATATTTTACCTTTATTTATATATTTTTTAAATATTTTTAGAAAATAAATTAAAAACGAACCATTTTTTAGCGAGATTTCTGAGCACAATATATATACATCGCAAATGTTTTCAATCATTTTTAAATCCAACTTTGTTTTTCGTTTCACTTGGATTTAAAGCGTAAAGTGATAAAACGCATGAAATATAAAAGACAATGTAGCTTGAAAAACTATACAAAAGAGCATTACGCAATCAATAATGCACGTAAAAATATATACAAGCACAAATTTGCAGTCAACGCGGTACCTAAACAATTGCGCAAGTTCGTAGAGAAAATATGGCGTCATTCGTGAACGCTATTTGGCGCTAGCGAACAGGCGATGCAATTCGACAAGGTCGCGCGCCACAAACTGGGCATTTTTTTTAGTTTTTTTTTTCAACCCTCAAATTGCGCAAATCCATTCTCGCCCGGGAAGGACCGCGGTCAATGGATTGCTGCGGACCATTTCAAAATATTAAATTTATTTTTTGGTCAGTGACATTTTCCATTTCACGCCTCTTTTTTACAGCCAAATACAAACAACGAGATCCGTGAATAGAATAAAAATTATTTGTGAAGTTACGCAAATAAGATCAGTTTTTGTTCAAAAAATTATCTATTATTCAGCTCAGAATAATAGAAAATCAATTCGTTTTAAGCCTGAAATTAATAAAAAATCAGTCGTAAAAACGAAAAAAAAATAAAACCAAAAATGATGAACACATTGGAGTTTATAAATAACAAAATAATTTATTAAAAAAAACATTATAAATTACTTACTATGGTAAGTTACTAGCCTATACAAAACATTACACTACTTTTTTTATACTTTTTTAATTTTTTTTTATAATTTTTATGAAAGTTATTAATAAAAACCAACCTGTAATATTTTAAGAACTAACCTTTAAAAAGCTCTAAAAATAAAGCAGGAAAAGTGCTGATTTTTCTCCGGGCGTATGTTTAGACAGAGAAGATGTGGACTAGTCTGAGATGGACATTACGTGGACTATAGGAAATTTAAATTTTGGCTTGGGTCGCTGCCCACTGAATAAAAATTTCTACCACATGATAATAATGATTCGTTTATACATTGAACTAATCACACAGAACTGCTGCATTTTTTTAGTCTAATGAAATGTCAATTGTATGTAAAAATCATTCATACTCACAGCAATTTTTGAAAAGCGCGAAAAACGGCACTTTTTTATTAGAAGGTTATAATTGTATATTTAAGAAACTACTATAAATTTAAAAAGGTGGCGATTTCGCGCTTGTCAAAGATTGCTGTAAGTATGATTTTTTCAATTGACATTTCATCAGACTAAAAAAAATGCAACAGTGTTGTGTAATTAGTTTAATGTATAAACGAATTATTATTATCATATGGTAAACATTTTTATTCAGTGGGCAGCTACCAAAACCAAATGCAATTTTCCTATAGTCCACATAATGTCCATCTCAGACTAGTCCTCATCTTTTCTGTCTACACATATGAGCGGGGAAAAATTGTCCCTTTTTCCTGCTCTATTCTTAGTAGAGCATTTTTCAAGGCTAGTCTACTCTTTTTTTAATCAAATTAAAAAATAGCCTAATAAACCGATAATTCAGCAATAATTCACCCACCAATAATTCATTTATCATAAAAATTAAAAAAATAAGAAGAAGAAGAATTTAAATTACAAAATTTACCCACGTTGTTTAATTATAGTTAGCGTGGTGTAATGGCGCTTCAGTGCCACTGAAAATTTAATTATATTTTTTAAATAAAAAATAAGAAGAAGAAGATGGAATAATAATAAAAAAACAGGTTCTGAATTTCAAAATTTTCCCACGTTCTCTAATAATGGTTGACGTGGCGCCGCGGGGCTAAATAGCCCTTTGGCGCTCCCAGGCCACCCATGATTTATTCTCAAACAAAAAAAATAAAGTTCGTAGAAACTCACAAAACAAAAACATGAAGGCAATTTATCATTAATTAAACAGTTGAAATACATGATAAAAACCGTTTTAAAAATACAAAATCCATATGTTATTTTTTAAAACTTTTAGCAAAAAGTTTATGATAAAAATACATAATAAAAATATCCTTTAAATTCTGCGCATATATTAATATAACGCAAACCACCATTTTCAACATTAAGTAAATCTCCATTATCCGGCGTTTTTTTATGCACATGTCCGAAAAATAAACAAAAATTCCAATAAATTTATGGAAATAAAATCAACCGACAGCTTTGATCGAAAAGTGAAATCTGAAAACGATAAAAGCTATTTATTCGTCTGGTCCAAAACACTGCAGGTGTGTTTTTATGTCTCTTTACTTTATTAACGTTTTTAATTATTTGTGCGTTAGAATTAGCAAAACCAGGAAACTGAAGCTCAAAATTAATAGAACTGTAATATTTCAGTGGCCCAGTTAACTTTTGACTTTTAGGTCCTGTCCGGCCGGGGTGTTTAAGGCATTTTAGTGCTTTATTAATGTAAAATAATGTTAAAATTCCTCCCAAGAACACAAACATGAACTAAAATATGACCCTTTTCATGAAGATGTACCAATAGGTGGGTAGGGGAGGAGGTTGGGGAGGTTATATATACACCCCTTTCCCAAAAATCCCGATTATAGCCGTACTAAAAACGCTAAAAATGGAGTATTTGAGGTATACCCTAAAAAATTTTTTGGGACACCCCCCCCCCAATTTCGGGGGTCGGGTATACCCCCCAAAATCCGGGAGGCTGCCCACCTATGTCTGTACCCCTAAATTTACAGTAGTTGACTTCGGAAACAATAAACTATTATTAGCTAACACAAAAATTTCAAATAAAATTTTTAACTCAACAACTTAAAAAAAGCAGTTTGAAATGAAATAAAAATACTTTATTCCACACATATAATACTTGACACTTAACGTTAAGAAAAAAAAATTTACATACATACCTACAAATTATTTTTACAATAACAAAAGAAAAATTTTACGTATTGAGATGACCATTTGTAGTTTCTGAAAACTAAACTAAAAAAACAAAACGTCATTGCAAAACATTGAAAGAAATAAAGGAAAGGACACAAGAACTAAACGGCTATTTCAGACCTGTGCACGGTTTGGAAATGTCCCCCCGTTTTATTGAAGGATTTTCCCCTGTCCCGTTGTAATGCCCCCCCCCCGCCCAAAATGAAAAAGTACCAAAAAAATTATGACGCCATTTTTGACCTATTATGACGCCATTATCGCCAATTTTTTGCAGTTTTTAGCCTATTTCAATGTATTTTAAGCCATTTTAGACCTATTTTTACCTTATTTTCGCTTTTTTGTCCCTTTTTTTCTCTTTTCCCTTCTTTTTTTTCTTTTTTTCTCCTTTTTTTTCTCTTTTTTTTTCTTTCCCCCCTGCTTGCCTCCCCCCGTTTCAAAAAAGTTGCCCCTCCCGTGCCCCCCTCCCGTTTTGGAATTGTCCCCCCCGTTTAATTCCCGGGGGGGCAGTGCACAGGTCTGGCTATTTATAAGTGCCTGTCTCAAAATAATAATAATTCAGTTTTCATTGGCTATTTCATAAACCTGCACTTTTATTCAAAAATCAACTTCCTATATCTCGGTTGTTCAACTCTAATTTGCTTCTCATTCTAATCCAACATAAAGTTCAGTTAATTTTTGTTAAACTATGTGCAACCTTACCTTTGTTGAAACTATCCCTTGTCCCTGCACTAAAGACAGTGGGCGGCGATAAGGCAACTCATGACCCTGTGGAAGAAAAATATTTTAAAAAGTTGACATGTACAGTACAAACGGTTTTAAAACGAGATTTTGGACACTCTTGGTCGCTCGGGTTGTAGCTCCCCTTTTTCCCCCGACAAATTTTACCAGTTTATATAATACAAATTTCTTCAAAATTAGAACGACTGGAAACACCCAAATCTCAATATTTTTAGGATTTTACATTTAATATGCTTCACGTAAACGTATATTAAGTTAAAACACGTGAATATAGCTTACATTTTATCAAAAGATAAATATCAACATATGAGCAATTACTTACGAAGTTTCGCGTTTACTAGAAGTAGATTATAATTATTGATAGGCGTTTCTAATTACAGTACAATAGGGGACTTCAACTATACTGTAGAAAGGTTTGTTGGGCAATTTATAATTATAAACGAAATGTATATTTTCATATATTTTACTTAAAATACTAATTTGAATAAGTTCTTTCAGTACCTTTACCCACTATTTGCATTAAAATATCTTATAACTTAGAAATCAATACAAAAAACTTAATACGGAATAATATAATTACAAAAGTTGTTTTAGCGTTACTTTTAAAATACTAAAACATTTATATTCAGCGAGTATTTGCCAAAATTGCCAATCATTTCATTTTATTCCTCTAAAGGGGCATTATGTCGAGGGGCACTGCCCACCATTAATTTTAAATCCCATGCGGAAGCCATGCGGCGATAAAAAAATTGACTGTGTACAGTAAAGACTGTACACTACGTGACCACTTTAAAACGGCCTTTGTACAACAAGGCAAGGCTACAGCGTGTCCGCCACCGGTTGGAAGTTTAAACTTTTTAAAAAAGTATCTAAGTTTAGTTTAAACACCCCACGTCCAGCGGCAATTTATTTTGCGATACTAGGAATTTATTGAATACGCGGAAATGTATACATCGCCTAGGAAATCAGACTTCTGGGATGTGAGCACTGAATTGATTAAAAATTTTAACCGCCGCAAACAAAACAGCTATAGAGTTTTTACGGCTTTATTTTAAAGCTTTAACACAAATACGCATAATAGCTTTACGCATAATGTTTTAAAAAAGGCACCTAAAAATAGTGTTGTTCTCCCAAATATCAAGCTCCTGTTTTTATGTAATTCACTAAATGAGAAAATAGTAATAAGATATAATTCAAAAATGAAAAATAACTTAAGAATTCTAAGCGCATAATGTTTTAAAAAAGGGCACCTAAAATAGTGTGTTTTTTTTCAAATATAAGGCTCCAGAGCTGTTCTTTTTATGCATGTCACTAAATAAGAAAATAACAATAAAATATAATTAAAAAATGATTAAAGGAGCACTGTCACAAATCAAATTCCTATAACGCCCGAACCGGACTGCTCCTTTAGTACTGAACCGATTTAGCTGAAATTTAAAAATGTTGTAGCCTTGTAGTGGAGCACTTTAAATACCAAAGTTGAGTTAGGTAGGTTTGGTATTAAAGGAGCAGTCCGGTTCGGGCGTTATAGGAATTTGATTTGTGACAGTGCTCCTTTAACAACGCATGATACGCTAATTTGTTCAGTGCAGTGCATAGTGTTACAAATTATTTTTTAAATAAAATAGTCACATAATTGCACAATTTAACATTAAAAAACAGACAAGTGCAATGCTTCCTGGTGGTTTAACCAGTGAAGGGAGTATATTTCCAAAATGAGGCGGGAGGCACAGGAGGCAGCACTCTTTTTCAAACCGGCAATGCACAAAAAAAGCGATAAAAAATAGTAAAAGTAAAATAGGTCCAAAGCAGCTTAAATTATGCAAAAAAAAGACAAAAACCGCAAAAATTTTGCCAAAATAGGTCAAACTGACTAAATTATTTTTTAGTTTTTTTTACTTTCGAATGGAGAAGGCACTAAAACGAAGGGAAGCCAACCACTAGTAAAGCGGGGGGCATTGCCGTATTGTGCACAGGTCTTTTAAACTAAAAATGCTTCTGTTTTTATTTCTATTATCCTAACAATGAGAATATGCTTAAATCTGGTAATACTGAATACAGTCAAGTTTTACCAATAAAAATACCCCCGCTTTTATTATTTTAAACGTAAATACGAAAATTGGACACATTTAAAATTAAAATTGGATAAAAAAATTTTTGCAAAAATCAAAAACCATCATAAAATGTATTGTGAAAAAATGAAGAGTTTTTTATTTGTTTTTTTAAGGCAAAATTGTAACTTGAAAAGTTTAAGACGTATTTTAATTAAATGAAAAGTAAAAGTTACTCTAAAAGATGACCAGCCAAAGCGCTTCGAAATTACAATGTGTTTTTCTGTGTATTTAAACAAATAAGAATAATAGGAGGCATAAATAAGCGCGAAAGTTCACTCGAAAAAACCGCTCCCAAGACCGGTCTTCGCCGGAATAATAAAAAAATGCCGAGTGGAACACAAAAAAAATTCTAACATGGTCATAAAATATCTTTAAAGCGCTTTTTGGTCACAGAGCAAATCGATTCGATGTAGGAATAGTTTTGTTATGTCTCTGACTTATTCTAACGCTTAAAAATCAAACACTGCTGTTCTCGCGCCAAAAACCGAAAAAAAGCGGGAGGAAGGAACACCCAAGTGGACGGAACGAACACGGGCCATCAATGCCAAATTATTCATGTGACTTTTCCCCCAAAAGTTTACTGCAATATGGACGAGACAGGTTTTTGGCACTGAGTTCCTATAGTAAAAGTAAATTATTGGCACCCCGCTGTTGCAAACAGCGTTTATGCAAATTCCTGGAACAAATGTCAAAAATTAGTTCATATTAGAAACATTTTAGTTTTATTTTACATTTGTTTAGAATTTTGCAAGTAAAAATAAATACAAATATTCCTAAATAAAAAAAATCTAAGTGCGTGCATCATAAGAAATAACTCAAATAAACCAAAAAATGTTTGTTCCAAAAGTATTTTTCTTTTATATTTTATAATTACGAATATTGTCTTATAAGTAATGGACTTTTTGAATAATAGTTTATAACAGTAAAATACATTAAAGCGGGCGCAGCATTCAGAAAAATCAAAAAATATTTTTATTTTGTAAAACATGTTTATATTATGTATGCTTACGTGAAACCACAGAATTTAACGCAGTGAAATTTTCGAAATTTTGTTTTATACCAATTATTTTTTTACAATCGTAAAATAATTCCAATCTTATTAATTTTGTAATTCCATTTAAGTAATTTCGTACAGTAATGATGACAAAATACATTTATTTCAGTTAAAATCCACCAATAAATCGAAGCGTAAAAAAATTATTATTTTAACCGCAATAATCGAAAAGACTAAATTAAAGTGCCAACAGTTTATATTATATCAATGAAAAAAAAGTTATTGAATTAAATTAATCGTTAAAATATCGTTGAAGTATTTTAAAAAGCCGAAATAATTTATCGGGCTCTCAAAAAAGTCTGAAGACAGGCGTAAGGCAACAACGGCGAACAAAGTAAATATAATTTTTTTATTAAATTCGTTTCATTCAGGCCAACCAAGACGCAGTTAAAAACAACATTTAAAAATAAAAAAACACGCATATTTTATTAATTAATATTTTTTTTTAATTTCTTAATTAAAAACAAGATTTAGTTTTAAAATAAAAAGCGAGAATTTCGTTTGTAATTATTTTTTTAATAAAAGAGGCAAGAATTTATTTTGGAATATTTTTTAAAATTAATATAAACTAACAAGAATCAGTGTTTTCGCGTTTCGCAATTAATTTTCTGCATCAATTAGATATTAAACAAATTAATTATTGGTTTGTAGCAAGAATATTTTTTGCATCCTGTGATGATTTTTGGAACCCATGAATAAAAAGTCTAATCTTTGTTAGTAATTGGTTTTTTGGTGTGACCAGTTTGATTGCAAAACTTACTTAAAATGAAGCAAAATTATTTTGAATGCGTTTCAGTTTCTATTTGGAACTCCATAAAAAATCATTTAAACATCATAAACACCAGATGGATGTAAAAAATGGTTGGGAGTTTTGAAACAAAATTTATCCAATTTATAAAAATACATCAAAATTCGCGAACATAAAATTAGTGTAAAAATGACAGACTTTTCAAAACACGTTCGAAAATATGAATCTTAAAAAAAGTTCGTAAAAAGAACTTTTTGTTTGGTCCTTTGGACACCTTGGACGAAGTATGACCTGGGTTTTATATTTTATATTGTCGTTTAGCTATAAATTTAATCCGATTTCAAGCAAGTCAATACATGGTGTTATTTTTTTTTCTTCAAAAAAAACCGTTTTTTCTTTGATATCGTATTTGGTGAGTTTCAAATCAACTATTATTTTCGGACTAAAAAAAAATTTAATTTGAAGTCAGGTGAAATAATCATATTATCAATAACTAAATTTGGTTACATATTTTAGTTTTAATAAATTTTTAGGTGGATTACTATATAGTAATATTACAACAAATTTACCACGTTTTCTGTGTTTTTCTGCAAAATATTATTAAAAACCATTCATTCTAACTCTAAATGGCTGTTTTGATAAGGTAAAAATATCCATTTAAAAGTGTTTTTGTTGTTATCTAAAACTTTTTTCGCGGCCGTTTTCTAAGTCAACATCAAATTAATTTCAAAAACAATTTTTGGACCAATTAAAAAATTTACAAATATGGTGAGAAAGTTGAAACATTACAAATTATTTCACATAACAAGGTATCAATACACACATGCCTAAACGCAAGATAACCACTTATATCGATGTACTCTAGTTTTGTATATGGAAATAAGTTTATATTATTTCGTGTCAAAGCAAATAAATGTTAGAGTATCGCTTGGGAATATAACTAATTTTAATTTAATTCGGTGTCATATAGAAATAAATAAAACATAATTCCAAGTTAATATTATTATACGAAAACAGATGTGAGCTTTACATTAAAGCAGAAAAATAAAGGCTGGTTCATACTTATGACAAAACGTCCTTTGGACAAACTTCAAAGGACAATTTTAGAAAAGCCAAAACGTTCTTTGCACTTTTTCTTTTGGACAAAGTAAATGCAACTTGAAATTTGTCCTTTGGACAGTTTAAAGAAAAAAGTCCAAAATTGAAAAGTCCAAAGCACGTTTTGTCGCTGTGTTTGTCCTTTGGACAAAGTCCAAAGAACGTTTTGTAATAAGTATGAACCAGCCTTGCGCTACCACTGATTATAAAACTAAAATCGAAAAATCCTATAAATTGTATAACTGTAAAAATTTATTAAAACAGTAAATCATTCATTTATTAAATAAAGATAATTACATCTTTAAAAAGTTACAAGTTTAAACCAACTAAAAAGGAAATAATCACAATTAAACTAAAATTATCAGTAAATACATTTTGTAAATATTTTATATCAATTATCTATTATAAATTAAAGATTTACCTAAAAAAGTTTTGAAATACCAAGACAACATAATACCTAATTCACAAGTACAAGTTTATATCTGTTAATAAGACCATAACATTTTATCCGAGATACCAGCATAATTGTACAAAATGTACTTATTTTTCAAAAGAGCGAACTACATTAAGAACTATAAAAAACAAATTAGTAAAGTAAATAAGTTGAAAATTATTTAACAAACATATAATTTTATTGCTCGTCATATTAATTTTTCAAAATTAAAAAGCAAAAAATCAACAAAAAACTGGAACAAATGCCTTGTTTCAGCAGTAAAAAGTTTTTTTTTGTTTTTAAGCTTGATTTTAAGGTTTCGGTTAGTCGTTAGGAAAAAAGTTGTTAATTACAATTAGAGTTAAGAATTTAATAAGATATTCTTTCCAAAAATACGATGCAAACTGTATTTCTTTAGCCCAATTTTTCCGCATACTCAGTTTTAACCATATTGGTCCGAAATTATTTAAAAACGTTTAAATAACGCTATTTTTTAAGTTCCAAAACGTTTTTTTGCCCATGATTTTTTTGTAAAAATTTCACTTTTCCTCAAAATTTCAAATTTCATGCATTTGCATTAGGGTAGTGCATTTAATTTCGGCACTTTTTTGTTTTCTGATGTAACTTTTCACTGTATGGCCCGATTTTCATGTTTAATAGCTCATTTGAAGCTTTCATGATACTGCGTTGCGTCACAAAAGTTTCACTGTACGAAAGTAGTTTTTTACTTAATTAAATTAGTTTTTAAAAAAATGGAAAATTGCCGAAATTAAATGCGTGTATTTAATTTCGGCACTTTACAAACAATCGATTGTTTCTCAGTCAAAAAATCATCATTTTCAAAAATTTAAAAGCCTATCATTATCTCCAGACAGTTTTCTTTAATTTAAGCTTCTACCTGATGTTCAACGTGTAACTGGCAAAAAGTTACAGCTAAAATGCCAAATGGTATCAAAATGAGCAAAATTTGGGAAAAAAGCGCATTTAATTTCGACACTTTTTAAAAGACCCCCTTAATCGAGTTTAAGTGCAGTGCTATGACCCCTACACATTTCAATGTTGTCTTTTAAATATTTACAACTACAATTTAACACATACATGGGCAAATTGGTCCAGAGTGGGGGGGGTTAAACCCCAAATTAGGGGGAAGGGGGGTTAAAATCCGAGAAATGCAAAATTACCCATATCGTTTTTTTCTGGAGTGCATTTTACCCATATTGTTTTTCGATTTTGAAGGAAAAATAGGTAAAAAACGCTAATTTTATGTCAAAAAGCTCTTTTTATTGCATTTTTGAGCTTTTTATTGCTTAAAACATTCATTTTGATCTTAAAACCTAAGTTTGGAGGCAGTTAGAAGTCATTTTAAAGACATATTTTTTTCTTCATTTTTTCAAAATTGGGGGTTAACATTTTCTTCCCCCCCACTTCTGAGTCGAAGGGGGGGGGGTTAAACCCCCTTCTTAGAATTTGGGGGGGTTAACGCCCCAACCCCCCGTGCCCATGTATGATTTAACACCCGACCACTTAATTCAACCCATTTTTACCTACAGCAATATGTGTGCCGAAATTACACTATTTTATTTTATAGATTGCTCACCACAGACACAACGTAGAACCACGAGAACTAAAAATTCGGAAAATAGACTAAATTTTACCAGGACAGTTTAATTTTTAAACCAATTTAATGCGTTATCATAAAATGCCCATGTTCTAACAACGAGTAACAATTTTATTTTTTGTAAATCACACAATTTCACATAAAAATATCATAACATAACAAATAAAAAGCTTACGAAGTCATCTACATATAATTAGCTCTTATTTGAGCTATCAAACGTCGTATTCCATCCAGGATTACCCAAGATATAGTCCAAAATCAAAAATGCCCAATTTGAAAAAGTGCCAAAATTAAATGCACTACCCTATTTACACTTTGCATAGTCAAAACAACTAAAAACTTTTAAAAATTACTAACAGTACTAAAATAACATTGTTCTTAAACAAAAATGTATAATAATCAACGATAATGTAGCTTTATATTATTTTGCACTCGGCTAACAAAAACCAGTATTTTTCCCAAAAAATTGACATAAATTTTAAGGATAGTTGTATCAGTTTTGAAGATTTCCTTAACAAATAAACATACCATTTCTCAATATTTATAGATATAAATTATAAGCATGTTTTTTATACATTTGTATTTTTTTGATGGTATTTTTGGCTTATAACAAAAATTACAATTTCTTGCGCATTTCAGACCTAGGCAAAAAATCGTAATCAAGAAACATCAACAAATGGCATAAAAAGTAAAAAATCTCGAAAAACATATCTTTTTATTTGCTTTTTTTCTCATATATTATAAACATTTGTCCAAGCTACACAAAAATATTATTTTGCGTTGGGGTTTGGCTTAAAACTTAAAATATAACCCAGTTTTGAAAATTCCTTGTTTTCAAGTTTGAGTTTGAGTTTGAGTTCAAGTTTGAGTTTTTTCAATTCTCAAAAAAACTCAAATAATTTTACAAAAAGTGAAAAATTTCAAAAATACATTTTTTTATTTGCGTTTTTTTCTCATATATTATAAACATTTGTCCAAACTACTCAAAAAATACTATTTTGCGCTGGGGTTTGCCTTATACTTGAAATATAAATTTAAACAATGAATTTCTAAAATACCAGTTTTAGAAATTCATTGTTTTTAACAAATTCTTGCAAAAACTTAAATAATTGCACCAAAAGTGAAATATCTAAAAAACATATCTTTTTATTTGCATTTTTTCTCATATATTATTTATATTTGTCCAAGCTACCCAAAAAATAAAAAAAATATTTTGCTACCCAAAATAATAAAGCTACCCAAAAAATATTTTGCGCTGGGCTTTGGTTTAAAACTCTAAACATGACCCAATTTTGGAAATTCTTTGTTTTCAACAATTTCTCACAAAAACTCAAATAATTGCACAAAAAGTAAAAAATCTCAAAAACATATATTTTTAAAAGACACGTTTTTGAGATTTTTCACTTTTTGCGCAATTATTTAAGTTTTTGTGAGAATTCATTGAAAACAAAAAATTTCCAAAACTGTGGGTCATATTTCGAGTTTTAAGCAAAACCCCAGCGCAAAATAATACTTTTTTAGAGTTAAATTAGAGAGAAATTGTTAAGATATTGTAAATATTTAGCACTCCAATATCAATATCTGAATAACACTTGTGCCACTTGCAAGCACGATATCAAAATTGTAAATGTACAAGCTACCACTAATATCTGGCACAACAACTGAAAAAGAACAAAGTTAAATTATTTGAAACTGGTTGGTAATTTTGTGTCAATGTTATAAATATTTGGGATTATAAAAGTTACTAAAGCCACTGTTAAAGACACAAATTTCTTACCAGCAGTAAAGAACTTCAGGTGGATTTTTATCCAATCCTTTCAAAATCTAAGTAGCCAAATTTAATATTAGTTTATTTAATTACTTATGTCATCAACAACAAACAAATAACAATAATCACTGACGCTTTTATATTTTTTGGACCTGTATCTGCCATGCCAGCGACTTCTGAAACCAGGCCTAAAAGTTCTTCTTCCTATATAAGAAGACACTCCCCGGCCAATAATGTTTGGATTATTTATTGTCATGGTCAATTAATTAATGGAATTTTAATAATTAGCTATTGGCTAAACTTAAGTTTATTTAAGTTTTTTATACTTGAAATTTTGTTAAATATTTATATTTTTTTTACTTTTGTAATATGTTTTATTTCAAGGTTTTTATAACAATTTAACTAACAAATATAATTGCACAGTTTGAAAAATTTGCGGAAAAATCAACAATTATCAACAAATTCTTAGACCCTAAGACAACAATTTTTCACTGGGAGAGCATTTCCTCTTTTTCTTGATGTTTCAATGAACATGTAAATTCATGCAGTGAAAAATATTTGGAAACTTGATTGGCATTCAAGACCCTCAAAAGGAGAAAAAATCCTGTCAGGAAGACATACGTACCAAAGAGCTGTTTGAAAAACCTGTCAAAATCTCTGACAACAGAGTCTATGTAAAATGGCCATATAAAAATGAAAAGGATGTTTTAATGCCAAATTTTGGTCTCTCAGTTGGTAGATTGAAGGCTATTATTACCAGGTTCTGAAAGGATCCAAATGGCAGAGATCTAATGACCAAGTACAACGCTATCATCAGAGCAGTTGGAAAAAGGCATTATTGAAAAAGTCACTGATGATATGTCCAATGTGAAGTGTTATATTCTACATCATCCAGTGATCAAACCTGACAAAAGTACAACAAAAATTAGAATTGTATTTGATGGTTCAGCAAAATCACAAAACAAGCTGAGTTTAAATGACTGTCTACTGCAAGGACCTGTCTTACTGGAAGACTTCGGAGGTCTTTTAATGCGGTTTCAAACTCATAAAATCGCATTTGTGTCTGACATTGAAAAAGCTTTCCTTCCAATTAGATTGCAATAACCAGACTAAGATGTCTGCCGTTTTCTATGGTTAAAGAACCCATCATCTTTTGAAGTAGATCGTAATATTCAGATCTACAGGTTTGCTAGAGTGTCTTTTTGGGTTATCTCAAGCCCATGGCTCTTAGTTGCCTCAGTGAATTTTGTCCTAAGCATGGATCCAACAGAAAACACAGAAAATCTTGAATAACATTTATTTGGATAATGTCATAACTGGAGTTAACACCTTGCAAAAAGCAATTCAATTTTATACTGAAAGTAAATCAAAATTTCAGCCATATTCTATGAATTTGAGAGAATGGAATTCTAATTGCAGTGAATTTCTAGAATCCATTTCGGAAGCTGACTGTGATTAAAAGGAAGTAGCAACAATTCTTGGTATAACCTGGAATAGATCCTCTGATCAATTTTTGCCAAAATTACCTTCCTTGGAGAAATAAGCTTCAGCCAATACCAAGAGAAAAATACTAGCTGTAATTACAAGCATATTTGACCCATTAGGGTGGCTATCTCTTGTTAAAATTCATGGAACACTGCTCCTCAATAAATTGTGGAAAGAAGATTTCAACTGGGATACAGTAATCTCAGAAATGCTTTCTAATGTATGGAAAAATTGACAGAAATACTTGAAAAGCTCAAACAAATATCCATGCCAAGGTGGCTGCACTTACAAGAACCTCAAGATATCAAGCTAATCTGCTAAGCTAAGCTAAGCTTCACAGAGCCTCACAAGCAGTCTTTTCTGCTAATATTTATGTTTGGTCTTGTTATGAAGGCAACCAATATTACAGCAGACTTGTTTTTACCAAGGCCAGAGTAGCCCCAAGCACCACAATTTCCATTCCAAGAATGGAGTTAATGGCAGTAACTTTGGGAAAAAGGTGCCTTAACTATGTCGCCCAGAATATGAATATTGAATCAGTTTAACAAATTTTATATACTGATTCTGAAATAGCGTTAGCTTGGATTCACACCAAAAACCCATTAAAGGTTTTTGTCAAAAACAGGATTAAGAAATTCGAAATAGTCATAATGTTGAATTTCAATATGTTGCGCCAACTGATAATCCAGCAGATTAAAGCACAAAGTTGCCTCAAAAAGAACTCCTCTCTGTTTGGCCTTTCACGTGGGAGGGCCCTTTTTGGCTCAAAAAATCAGAAAAGGATTGGAAAACATGGAATGTTGAGCCTGTGTTCAAAGAGGATATTCAGAAAGTTGTTGATGCAGAAGTGTTCAGCAGAATAATATTTACTGAAATGGTGGGCATCGGCAAATTCTGCTCAAAAGACAATTTCAACTCCTGTAAAGTTTGGTATTGACACTGAGGATTTGGTTTTTTGTATTGATCCTGAAAAATATGGTTTTTCCATGCTAAGTCTTAAAAATCACTGCATGGAATTACAGGTTCATTGAAAAATCAAGAAAAAGAGAAAATGCTCTCCCAGTGAAAAATTGTTGTCCTAGGGTCAAAGAATTTGTTGATAATTGTTGATTTGTCCTCAAATTTTTAAAACTGTGCAATTATATTTGTTAGTAAAATTGTTATAAAAACCTTAAAATAAAACATATTACAAAAGTAAAAAAAAATTATAAATGTTTAACAAAATTTCAAGTATAAAAAACTTAAATAACCGTAAGTTTAGCCAATAGCTAATTATTAAAATTCCACTAATTAATTGATCGTGACAATACAACAATCCAAACTTTATTGGCCGGGGAGTGTCTTGTTATATAGGAAAAAGAACTTTTAGGCCTGGTTTCAGAAGTCGCCGGCATGGCAGATACAGGTCCAAAGAATATAAAAGCGTCAGTGATTATTGTTATTTGTTTTTTGTTGATGACATATAGTAATTAAATACACTAATATTAAATTTTTCTACTTAGATTTTGAAAGGATTGGATAAAAATCCACCTGAAGTTCTTTACTGCTGGTAAAAAATTTGTCTTTAACAGTGGCTTTAGTAACTTTTATAATCCCAAATATTTATAACATTGACACAAAATTAATAACCAATTTCAAATAATTAACTTTGTTCTTTTTCAGTTGTTGCGCCAGATATTAGTGGTCGCTTGTAGATTTAAAATTTTGATATTGTGCTTGCAAGTGGCACAAGTGTTACTCAGATATTGATATTGGAGTGGTAAATATTTACAATATCTTAACAATTTCTCTCTAATTTAACTCTAACAAACAATCTTCATTTCAATTTTACATCTAACCTTTGCTTCTGTATTTTGTGTTGCTTTGTGTATATGATTTGTTGTATATCGTCAATGACGATGACGATATACAACAACATCAACGACAACGATATTTAGTTTGCTTTGTATTTTTGTAAATCTATATTGTTTTGTGCATTTATTCTGTATTTTCTAACATGTGTTCTTTCTTCCAAGAGGACTGGAAAAGCGCTAACCCTTCTGGTAGCTGGTAGCAGAGACAGCAAATTCAATAAGGTAGTTTTCATTATCTTTGTTTTACTGTTATTATCGGACAGCAGTGGCGCGGAATCCCTGCTGCGGATTTGCAGCAGAGAGGATCCCTAAGGGTTAAAATTGTGTTACGGTTTTGTAAATTAAATATCAAATATTTTAAGTTTAATCTGACCAAGAATCCGGTTAAAAACTCAAGCTAAGCTAAAATATTCCAAAATAAATAGAAAAAAAAGTTTTTTTTACCAAAGTTACAAATATTTTGTTGTATTTTTGACCTATTATGACGCCATCATCGCCATTTTTTTGCAGTTTTAACCCATTCACCTTTTTGTCCCTTTTTTTCTTCTTTTTTCTCTTTCTCCCCTGCTTGCCTCCCTGTTTTATTGCCCCCCTCTCCGTGCCCCCCCGTTTTGGAATTGCCCCCTAATAAAAATTAATGATAAGCTATCGATTGATGATATTAATTTTGTTGTGGCGTGAAGCACCGCCACGTAGTGCGCCGCTGAGTGAATAAAATCGGCCATAAATTTAGATTAAATAGACTAATAAACATGAAATGAGGGACAATGCACAGGTCTGCGTCTGTTAATGCTATTATATCAGATCTGTGCACTGCCCCCGCCCTTCCTCAGGGTTTTATGGGGGGGCAACTTTTTTGAAATAAAACTGTGGGGGCAGCGAGGCGAAAGAAAAAAAAGAAGAAAAAAAGGAGAAAAAACAGAAAAAAGAAGGGAAAAGAGAAAAAAGGACAAAAAAAGCAAAAATAAGGTAAACGTAAAAATAGGTCTAAAATGGCTTAAAATGTATTGAAATAAGCTAAAAACTGCAAAAATTCGAGATGATGGCGTCATTATAGGTAAAAAAATGGAGCCATAATTTTAGGGTACTTTTTCATTTTTTGGCGGGAGGGGGCAAATCCTCCAATAAAGCGGGGGTGCATTTCCAGACGGTGCACAGGTCTGTTATTTATAACAGTTTTAAAATCCCCATTCAAAAAATAAATCGTTTCTTTTTGTAAATCGCTCTCCATTTATAATTGAACCTCCTTTAAAATACCACAATAAAAACCTTAATTTTACTGCCACCTTTTGGGTATAATTGCAATTTTCGTCAATAAATACTATTTTTAGTAAAAAAATTAATTCGCTTTTTATACACATGAAATCATGTCGATATTAAAATTTATATTAAAAAAAGAATAATTTTGAAGCTCATATGCTAAAAATTGAGTTTTGTGATAGGTAACTCCTAAAATTTCCACACCAACTGTTTATAGTATACTTACAACATGTCCACCCAGTCCGCGCCGATCGGGTTATTTTCTCTGATCCCTACCCGAAATACAAGGCGGCCGTCGTCTCGGAGACCCCACACAGCCTCGTCGCTGGTGACCAAGCTGACCAGGGGCCACTCGCACTGAACAAGGACGGTACGGTACGTCGGGCGCTCACTGCTCAAACCCGTCTGCGCCAGGACCTTCAACAATAATTCAGTTAAAACTTTCGCTATGTTGATATTTCAGAGATACCACGCCCTATAAAGGTTTTACTAACAAAAAATAGTGTACCATCTAGCACACTCCTTATTGCTTAAACCCGCCTGCGCCAGGATCTGCAACAGTAACTCGATTAAAAACTTCGCTATGTTGATATAATATCAACATAGCAAAGTTTTGAATCGAGTTACTGTTGCAGATCCTAGCGGAAATTTCAGAAATGCTGTGCTATATAATATTTGTTATTAACTGACAATGGTGTAACATGTTGCACACCTTTCGCTGCTTAAACCCGTTAGCGCCAGGGCCTGAAACAGTAACTCATAACTTGGTTCAAGATTCAAGCGGTGTTAATATTATAAAAGCACTTACTTTGCATCAGTAGTTACAAAAGCCCTCACACCCTTTCCCTTGCACCCCTCCTTGGTCCTCCCATAAGCTGTACCATTTTCCTTTATGTAATATACCCCTCTAAATGACGGGATACCATTTATAATTTTAATAACAAGTAAAGAGGATATTATTCCATGTCGAAAATTGCATTACGTGTGTTACCGGGAAAACGACGAGACCGTTAACCCCCATAGTACTAAGGGAGCCGTTGGAACTCTTACAATACATAATATCCATAGCAAGTGTTCGTAATCTAAATACATAATATTTTTAGATGATGTATTGTTAATAAATTTTATTGTGATAAAAAATTACATGCCAAATTATTATGTATTCAATACCCAAGAGTGCGTATGTCCCATAAAAATAATTTAGAATGGATGGAGCCGAAAGAACTCGGAGCCAAAAATAGAAAACTTGGAGCCCTAAGTAAGTTGGGAACTTAGAGCCAAAAATAAAAATTCCCAAAGCGTTGACCTAACTCAATCGTTCGGAATGGGCAATTAATCCGAGGGGGGATTTAATTTTTAAACCCGAATTTGGGTGGGGGTTAAAATCTGAGAAACGCATTTTTCCCATCCATGGGCACGAGGGGGGGTTAACCCCCCAATATCTGAGATGGGGGTTTAACCTCCCCACACTTAGAAGTGGGGGAGAGAGAAAAGGTTACCCCCCAATTTTGGAAAAAGGAATAAAAAAATGTCTTTAAAATGATTTGTCTTTAAAATGTCAAAATGAATGTGTAATAAAAAGCTCAAAATGCAATAAAAAGTGCTTTTTAACCTAAAATTAGCGTTTTGTGCCTATTTGTCCTTCAAAATCGAAAAACGATATGGGTAAAATAATTTCTCGGATTTTAATCCCCTCCTAATTTGGGGTTTAACCCCCCTCCGGACAGACTTGCCCATGTATGATTTTATCCATATTGTTTTTCATTTTGAAGGAAAAATACGTAAAAAAAACACGCTAATTTGAGGTCCAAAAAACTCTCCAATTTTTCTTGAAAGGCTCTAAGTTCCATTTTTCGCGGCTCCAAGTTCTTTAAAAATTTCCAATATCTTCAAACTTCCTGCTTGTAGCTCTAAAGACCCCGTATTAAAAAAATGAGAATCAATTATCAATTATTTTCCCATCAATAATACTGATGAATACAAAAAAGTATCAGAAAAACCAAAAAATGCGAATATCAATTATTTCCAATAACCACAGCATTACTGTCAAAAACCCAAAAAGTATCAATAAAAAAACCAAAAAAAACCCGCGGCGGCCATACCTCTCCATTTTTCTTCAAATACCAAGCCGTCGTCGAATTGACGGCCAGGTTGATGACGTCATTTCCGGTGGCTTCCACCCACTTCTGCCCCTTGGGAGCGAGGGGCGTGGGTTTTTGGAGGGCGTAGGCCGTACCCCTTTCCAGTCTCCACACTAAATTACCCGATTCGGAAGTGGCCACCAGATCTGCCTGAAAGAACGCCGTCAACAGTGAAACAGGAACACACATTTAAATGTCAATTAAATTTTTTTTGAATTAAAAATTTATGCAAATTTTTGCAAAAGCGCACCCACCACATACATGGGCACGGGGGGGGGGGGGGGGGGGGGGGGCTTAAACCCCCCCCCCAAATTCTGAGAAGTGGGGTTTAACCCCCCCCCACTCAGAAGTGGGGGGGGGAGAAAAAGTTAACCCCCCCCAATTTTGGAAAAATGAAGAAAAAAAATGTCTTTAAAATGACTTCTAACTGCCTCCAAACTTAAGTTTTGAGGTCAAAATGAATGTTTTAAGCAATAAAAAGCTCAAAAATGCAATAAAAAGGGCTTTTTGACCTAAAATTAGCGTTTTTTACCTATTTTTCCTTCAAAATCGAAAAACGATATGGGTAAAATGCACTCCAGAAAAAAAACGATATGGGTATTTTGCGTTTCTCGGATTTTAACCCCCCCTAATTTGGGGTTTAACCCCCCCCACTCCGGACCAACTTGCCCATGTATGACCCACCATACCACTATATTAAAGTGGAAGCATAGTTTTGCAGGACGCAGGGGAAGTTCTACCCTCCCCCTAAAATTTCAAAGTTTGCTGACGTCTTCCCAGCCCCCAAAATTTGGGGGTTCCAGTATTAAAATTGCTAAAAATGGGGTATTTGAGACAGGGCCTGTGCCAGGACTTTGGAAAAGAGAGGGCCACACTCCAGAAAAATGTCAATGGTATATAAATGCAGCACGAAAGGCCGCATTTTGCGCCACGAAGCGGCGCCACAGGGACGCGAAACGTCCGGCGGGGGCTCGGGGGGTTGTTCTCTCAGCCGCCGGAGGCGAAATTTTTTATTTAGCATAAAAAAATTAGCGAAATTGGGGCTTAAAAATACCTATTCAGACCTGTGCACGGCCTGAAAATGTCCCCTTGCTTTATTTGAGGATTTGCCTCCCATGTTTTATTGCCCCCCTCCTGCGGAAAATGAAAAAGTACCCAAAATTTATGACGTTATTTTTTATCTATTATGACGCTATCATCGCGAAATTTTTGCAGTTTTTAGCCTATTTCAATGCATTTTAAACCATTTGAGATCTATTTTTACCTTATTTTCGCTCCCTTTTTTTCCTCTTTTTTCATTTTTTTCTTTCTATCTTGCTCCCCCCCCCCCGTTTCAAAAAAGTTACCCCCGTACCACCTGTTTTGGAATTGCCCCTCCCCCCCCCCCAACAAAACCCCGGATGGGGGGGCAGAGCACTGGTCTGCCTATTTATATTAAATGTAAGGCAGGAAGGCACGGAAATTAAAATCTATTTTTGGCACACCGCAAGAAAAGAGTTATGGAGAGGCAGCGGTCATGATGGAGTTACCTTCCCTTTTACCTCTCCTTTTTGCAAACTTTTACCCCGACCAACCTAGAAAAAGGGGGGGGGGCATGGCCCCCTGCCCCCCTGGCACAGGGCCTGATTTGAGGTATACGCCAAAATTTTTTTCAGACACAAATTCAAATTCAGGGGGTCGGGTATACCCTTCCCCCTCCAAAATCGAGAGGCTGCCCGGGAAAGGGCTTCGATAGATTAATTCAAAAAAATACTAACAGGATTTTTAATGGTGAAAAAGTGAATGCGGATTTAAAAAGGCCTTGTAAACAAACATTTATTACATTGTATTGTGTTAAAGTTACCAAGAAGACAAATTTTTTAAATTGTCTGGAGCTGTTTGAAAGTCCCCCTGACTGGGGGTCAGGGATAGGGAGAGAAACTATGGTACCCGACCCGAAAAATGGGCATACGGGGGTCACTCCCTAAAGGGTATACCATTTTACCCCCTTCATGAATAGTCATTAACACAACTCTAATTACCGATAACCTGTTTACATATGGTTAAGTTCTTTATGCGCATTTTAGATGCATAACTCACAGAGTTATAAAGAAAACGAAACTATAAAAAGAGATTACAGAGAAAAGATAATAAAGAAAATAGACGATAAAAGTTAAAACAAGACTTATATTTTTAAAACTTGGGAGTTGGATAGGACAGGGCACCACTTTCCCATTCTACTACATTTGGCAACTCTATAATTAATAAAATAACCTTTGCATCGATGGATTCCCATGCCAAATCCGGGTTGTAAAGAGCCGCGAATCTGATTTGACAATTGCTGTTTACGTAGCAAATATATGAACTAGTTCCGGCAACATTCATAGGCCTACAAAATATTACAAATTACAAATAATTAAATAATTTAAAATTAAATTATTACAAATCGGTTAAAATTATTATTAAAAATACAGACCTGTGCACGGTCTGAAAATGCCCCCCCCCCCGTTTTATTAGAGGATTTGCCCCCCCCGCCAGAAAATGAAAAAGTACCCTAAAAATATGACGCCAATTTTGACCTATTATTGACGCCATCATCGCCAATTTTTTTGCAGTTTTTAGCCTATTTCAATGTTTTTTAAACCATTTTAGACCATTTTATTTTTGCTTTTTTGTCCCTTTTTTCCCTTTTCCCTTCGTTTTTTCTCTTTTTTTTTTCTTTCTCTCCTGCTTGCTCCCCCCGTTTTATTGCCCCCCCCCCCCGTTTCAAAAAAGTTGCGCCCCCCGTGCCCCCCTCATTTTGGAATTGCCCCCCCCTTTTAACCCCGGCGGAGGGGGGGGGGGCGGTGCACAGGTCTGAAAATATGTTAAAACTAAACTTTAATATTCAAAGCACTATAATTAATAAATAAGCGAATTGTTATGCTTAACAAATCGCTCAAAACCAAAAAAGAAGGCCAACTGGAAAGTGGATCCCCGCCTTTGGTCAAAAAATTCGCAACTGAAAAATAACCTCTGTTCCAAAGTGTGATAACTCCAGATGTCCAAATCCATCGCCACTTTGTCTTGGACAAAAATCCCCGTATCCGAGTCGAAAGACGAACTGAAGCCCGTACCCAACAAACCGTCTAGCGGAATTCGATTTGTAGCCGTTTTGGACGCAGCCGAATCTTCCGGTAAGGGTTCCGGGTATCTGATATCATCCCCACTGCCTTGCATATCGAAAACCTATATATAGTTTATTATTCGTGATGGGTAGTTTTGGTTCCAGATGTTCCGGGCAAAATTTGGAATTCTGGTTCCGGTCCCTATTTCTGATTTTTGGAAAATCTCAATTCCGGTTCTGGTTTTGGTTCCGGTGTTCCTGGGGTTTCGCAGTTTAATAGGCAGTTCCGGTTCCGGGGGTTCCACCCCCCAAAAAGGAATCTTGTAAGATCCTTCCCTCCCTCCTCTCTAAAAGCAACATGAATAACAAAGCGAAACTCGACTGAGCTTGCTTGGATTTGTTCTCTATCATAACATACGAGCGCGACGCGTGTCCATCTGCCAAATCTACTAGCACTTGGTTCGGCGCTCTGGAGGACGAAATTGGCTATGTGGGGGTGTGTGCTAGGTTGTTTGACTTTGTTTTATTCGTGGGCGGGTTCCGGGCTAAATTTGAAATTCCGGTTCCGGTTCCTGTTCCGGATTTTTGGAAAAATCTCAATTCCGGTTCTGGTTCCAGTGTTCCGGGGGTTCCGCAGTTCCGTCCATCACTAATTAGGATACAGGCGCTTAGTAAGGGGATTAGTTACGCTACGGGCTAAACTAAAAATAATTGTAAATAAATAAAATAATAAAGCTCAAAAAAATGGGAAAATATGTAATAATTCTTAAAAAAGCCGTACCTTAATGTGTTCTAAAAAAACATTTAAAAAAAATTTAAACTGAAACCATAGCACGCATTAAATGCAATAATTACCTCCCTCCCCCTTCCCACCCTCATGATTGGGGAATATAGAAAAAATTTCGGAAAGTGAAATAGTATCCTTTAAAATACTCTATTCTTAGCACAGATACCTTCAAATTTAAGGGAAGAGGGTGTCTGGGGTACCGAAGGTACCACCACCAAATGTCAAAAAGGAGGGAGGGTCTGTCGGCAGTTTCGAGATTTTTAAGGAGAAAAAGATAGCCCGTCGCAAAAACTCGAAAATAGAACGGTATAGCACACAAAGCCTACTTTTTTATGCAAATTCCTAAAATTTTGTTACGACCGCAATAACAACAACAAAATTTAGTTCATTAAATAATTATTATTTATCTTTGAGATTTTACCCATTATTCCGAAGGGGTATTGACACGTTCGAAATTTTTAATTCTTAATGTTGAAGGATATTAACATTAGCTCCTAATAAATCTCAATTTCTGCCTAGCTATGTCCGCACCGCCTCCTGCTCCATACGCGTGAAACCTGATAAAAAACCTTAAAAATCTTGCGTCGTTGGCAGGGACGTACCCAGGGTTTCATTTTGGAGGGAGGGGGGGGGGCGGATTGTAGTACAAAAAAATTTTCAGGGGGCTCATTCCCCCCCCCCCCGAAAGTTGGGGGGGGGGGGCGGAGCCCCCCTTAATGTTTGAAAACATTAAAAAAGCAGGGATAAACGTAGATAAAGCTGTATAAATTTGGCCTAATAACCTATTATCTAATGTTTTTAGCAATAAAAACATGTTTTCTTAGTTAAAAATTACATTAGCTCACATTGGCAGAGCCTGGATTTCACAAAAAAAATTTAGAGACCTTTCAGACCCAATGACTACACCCACTACATTGTAAACCAAAGCACATGAGCAGCATCTCGACTCCATGTTTTTAGGGTACCTACCAATATGAAAAAAATCTGAGCCAATGCTATAGGCGGCTGGAAAATTTAGGAGGGGGGAGGTACATAAATCAATCAATATGATTGTTTATTTTGCTTTATGTGTAGTACTTATTACCAAGAATATATCACACAAGAGAATGTCCGACTGTACACTAAATTTTTGACCAAAATTTTGCGAGAAAAGTCGCACTTTTGAATTCGTGTGCGACTTTTCTCGCAAAAATCCGCCATTTTCTGCTAGTTTCCCCGCGCTGCGATTTTTAACACAGTGTTAGTTTTCTCGCAGTGGGGACTGCGACTTCTTTCGCACTTTATGCTGCTTTATTCGCACTGCGATTATTTTCGCACTGCGAGTCTGGCCGCGCAACAAAAAAAATACAGACGCTGGTAGTCATTTTCAATGGACTAAAACACTTTGAAACTTGTTTTATTTAATTTTTAAACGTTGGAAAGTTACTTTATTTTATTAAAACTAAAAAGTTTTAACATCTTAAGGTAAAAAAAAAAACTACTTTTGCTCATTTACGTCGTTGCTCTGACATAATGAGCCACATGCAAAAACCCAACTTTGAGTTATGGCTATTTTAAAGTTTCAAAGAGTCCTCTGAAATCAGGTATTTAATCAAACTTACTGTAATCAATACCAATAATAGGACCCTAAACGCAGTATCTTTTGACATATTTTGTATTCCTCAAAGGCTTGCCTTGGCTGAGAAACATGCCTATTTATCATTGTGGCTCATTCTGTCAGCAAGCTGATTAAGTCGTTTGGGAAGTCAGAGAGTTGTGGCTCTTTATGTCATAGTCAGTACTTACAGATTAATTGAGCCTTAAGATTTTGGCTCCTTTTGTTAAACTGCTAAATTTTGCCATGATGTGAGTCAATGGATTTTGGCTCCTTCTGTCAGAACAGAATAGGTAATTGTTTTATTTTAACTAACAGTTTGGCTCATTTTTGATTATTAGGCAACATCGAAATTTCAAATAAAAGTACATTGGACTCAACTAAAAACCAAGTACAGATCATCAAGAAAATGAATAAAGTTACAAAACTATTTATTTCTCCAAAATTGGATGATATTATTAATAAATTTTTTTAATAACTCTGACTCTAATTAAAAACATTATTAATAAAAATAAAACCAATATTTTTAAGCACTAAATGCATAGTTTTTCCAACTTTTTAGCATAATTTTTAACTCGAATGAAATGTAACAAACTGAAATGTAATATCTATGTAATTTAACAAAACAATACACATATTCACTTTAAAATTTCACGTTTTACGCAACTGAAATTTAACACGCTGAAATGTAACAATTTAATGCAACTGAATTGTAACTAACTAAAATGTAATATCTATGTAATTTAACACACATTTTCACTTTAAAATTTCACATTTTACACAACTGAAATGTAACAAACTGAAATGCAACAATTTAACGCAACTAAAGTGTAACTAACTAAAATCTAATATCTATGTAATTTGACAAGACAGTACACATTTTCACTTTAAAATTTCACATTTTACGCAACTGAAATGTTACAAACTGAAATGTAACAATTTAACGCAACTCAAATGTAACTAACTAAAATGTAATATTTATGTAATTTACCAAGACAATACACATTTTCACTTTAAAATTTGTCGTCTTCATGTGCTTCATCATCTGGAACCTCATCTTCAATGTTGCTTTCCTCACCTTCACTTAATTCAATTTCATCCGATGGGACGCGACCAGTGGACAAATTATTGTACCACTTGTGATCATAGGTGGGCAGGGGGGGGTTGGGGGGTTATACCCCCCCCAAATTTCGGATTTTGCTGACACCCCCCCCCCCTTAAATTTGGGGTAGTCGGGGACACCCCCCCCCCAAATTCGCCTCCCAAAGAAAAATTTTTAAGTGTTATAAAAGGACTAAAAAAATTTTCCGCGCTTTGCGCGGAGCGTTTATTACCTTATTTTCCCGTTTATTACCTTTTATTACCTTTAAATTCCCCCGCTACGCGGGCATTTTAAATTTCCCTGCTACACGGGCAGTTTAAATTGGCAATTTATCTTAGTTTTTCAATTTCAAATCGATTATCCCATTCAGTAGTTAAGGCATACATGTTTAATAAAACTACTATAAAACACTATTATCCTTTTTTTAACGTTTTAAACACATGTTATAAATGTATAGTATAGCTATAAAAAACCTTAAATTTTGTAATTACTATCATTTGGAATTAAAATTTCTAGTGTATTTTAGCGCCTCAAATCATAAATTTTCTCCTCCGGGGGCATTGTTCCCCCCGAACCCCCCTGACTGAATTTTTAAGATCACAGAAAATTATGCAGAAATTAGGTAAAAAGAAACAAAAGTAAAAGGTATGTTCACGCGATCACCAGGAGACGATTTTTAAGCCGTTTTTAGTATATATTTTAAAATATTTTCGCCTCAGGCGGCTGGGGGGACACCCCCCAGAACCCCTGGCTGACGTTTCGCGTCAGCTGGCGGCAGCGCTTCGCACCGCTTTGACAACACTTTTTCTCCCCTCCCCCAGACTGACGCCCCCAAAATGAAATCCTGACTGCTCCACTGCACATTTTTATTAAAAGAATTAAAAAAATAAAATTTTATAAGTTGCAATAAGATCTTATTTTAATTTTACACAGTTTTAAAGCATTTATAAGCTTGTTTTACGTTTTTTACGCGTTTTAAGCTCATTTTAAGGCAGCGCGGAAATATTGGGTACACCCCCCCCTCAAAATTTGGGTCTTACTGGACACCCCCCTAAAATTTGACCCCCCCCCCGAAATCCGAGAGGCTGCCCACCTATGCTTGTGATGTTTAGTTGGAATGAGTCCTTGCGCACACAGGGCAACTAGATCTTTCTTTTTCTCCTTTCCAATTGGCATTGGATCAGTGTATGCCATGGGCAAATTCTGGGTGAAGGATGCTGAGTGTCTCTGGCCTCGCTGACCTTTTGTGACCCTGATCTCACTGTATTTACTGTGGTGGTTGTATCCATAGGTCACCGAAGGGGGGGGGGGGAGGGGGGGGTCACCCCCCCCTACGGCCTCTGAGACCTACCCCCCCCTAAGGCCCATTTTTGACCCCTCCCCCCCCCCGCGCCCCCTGGAACCCCTGACCCCCCTACGGCCCAATTGTGACCACCCCCCCCACCAGACAATCCCAAAAAATGCTTAAAAAATGGTCAAATTTCATCAAAAAATTGTCAATTTTGGTCAAAAAAAAAAACACCCAGGGGTGTGACCAACCCCCCGGCTTTATTTCAAAAAAAACACCCCGGGGTGTGACCCCCCCCCTGGAGGTCAAAAACCTCCACACCCCGGGGTGTGGACCCCCCCCTGAGCCGTCGAAGGTCGGTGACCTATGGTTGTATCTGAAGAAGATTTTCATTGTAGTGCCTTTTCTGAACAGAAGGCTCTTTATCTTTAGCCAATTTACTGTTTTACCAGTGGGGTCCTTCCTTGTATCTGTTCTGTATCAATCAAACTGCCACGTCTTTAGCATCAATGAAATCAGGATGGTTCAATCTTACCACTTCGTAGAATGGTGGGTTTTTCTTCGCTCCTCAAATTATCACCTCCCATTCACCCATTGAAAAAATTTTCTGGATTTTCTTGGCATTTTCTATCACGCTGTGTACAGAATCACACTCCATATAGGTGTGCCCGCTTTCC